>JAPFFP010000094.1:1006520-1026244 GCA_026153255.1 Solanum medicagineum | reverse complement strand
GGGTGGGGGTTTTGTTGTGTGTGCCGACCATTTGTGGGCCACCCCGCCCGGGGGGGGGGGGGGGGGGGGGGGGTTGCAGACTGTCTAGCTTGCTAGAAGTTGCCAAGGTAATCATGGTTACAAATGTTGGAGCAAATGGACTCACAGATAGTGTTATAGCTGGGGATTTGAAGTTGAAACCTTCCGATTCCTTCAACCATCCCACAGGACAAATGAAAATATTCGATAGGAGGAGGAATAGGCAATAAGGTAAATGCAAAATACGAGAAAACAGGATCTTTTGATCTCCATCAGGGGATGGTTGACGCGCTCTGGGACTAGTATTCGGACACAATCACTATCTCAACATGGTGGAATGTGATGAAATACGAGTTTGTATAGCACATGTGACAAATTTATTAGTAGCCAAGTTTTAAGTTAGTGGAGTTAAGATGTTGTAAGTTTGTTGTTATGTAGTCGTAGAGGGTTCTGGAAACAGGACTTCGAGTGGGAGCAAACGGAGGATGGGGGGTTTGGACTTGAAACTAGAGCATGGAAAGACTGTTGGCATCTCAGGTCTGGAAGTTTTTAACATGCAATTTTCACTCAGGGGAGTCGGAGAAAATCTTTTCACTGAAAACTTTGAACTGATGTCTTTGGTGTTTGAACCTCATTGCGAGCTGCTTAGCTTGTTGGTGTTCACTATTTGTCCGTAGTAAATGTTTGAGTCTAACATGACAAACCACTTGACTAACAAGATAAATCATATTACCTTCTATCTGGCACTTGTCTGGTTCCGAATCAAAATCCAGTTCTCCAGTTATGTGGACTGAATAGTCCCCGCCCCTGTGGTGCATGGCATGTTATTCTGAGCAACGAGGTTTTAATGGCCTTTTGTTTTGTTCTTTCTTTTTCAGTATCTTCTTACAAATTTCAGTGATTTCCAATTGACTTGCCTGGGAGGTTTCATTGTTCATGAGAGTGCCTTCTTCTTGTCTGGACTCCCTTTCATTCTTTTTGAAAGGGCAGGATGGTTTGGCAAGTACAAAATTCAGGTACTTCTTTTCGACTCTTCTAGTGAAATGATATTTCTTGATTAAAATGATCCCAAACATCAACAATATTCGACTTAAGACTTGTGCACGAGTTCTGTTTTGGTTTGCATCAGTTTCTGATTTTCATTTTGTCGCATTCTTGAACTGTTTTTTGTGCAGAAAAAGAATAACACCCCGGAAGCTCAGGAGAAATGCATTACTCGTCTGCTGCTGTATCATTTTTTTGTTAACCTTCCAATCCTGATCGTAACGTATCCCCTCTTTAAATTCATGGGAATGCGAGCTAGTCTTCCATTGCCATCCTGGTATTTTCCGTCTCTCTATATAAGTTATATGTTCATGACTACCATCATTTTGATCAAGTTTCGCCATATCTTTTCTTTTTCTATTATTCATCTGACTAAACTGCAAATACTTACTCTTTTGTGCAGGAAAGTGATTTCAGCCCAAATTTTATTCTATTTCATCTTGGAGGATTTTGTGTTTTATTGGGGACACAGGATTTTACACACAAAATGGCTCTACAAGCATGTCCACAGTGTCCATCATGAGTATGTGAACCTCATTATGTTTCGTGTTTTTCTTTTTCTCCCATGAAAGTCACAGTCTCTCTATCTCCATGAGATAGTGGTAAGGTCCACGTACATTTCACCCTCCCCAAACCCCACTCATGAGATTCCATTGGGCATGTTGTTGTACTTTTTCTCCCATGGAAGTCGGTCACAGCTTGTGCTTGTTACTCTAGGTACGCAACCCCGTTTGGTTTGACATCTGAGTATGCTCACCCTGCTGAGATTCTCTTCCTTGGATTTGCTACAATAATTGGTCCTGCAATCACGGGTCCGCATTTGATAACATTGTATCTATGGGTCTCACTTAGAGTCCTCGAGACAGTCGAGGCACATTCTGGTTACCATTTCCCCTGGAGCCCATCAAACTTCTTGCCGTTATATGGAGGGTCTGTAAATCTACTCTACTGTTAGAAGAATTTACCTCTTTTATGCGTCTGAAACTGGTATCGTTTGTTCCCCAGGTCGGATTTTCATGACTACCATCATCGACTGCTCTACACAAAGTCTGGCAACTACTCATCGACTTTCGTTTACATGGACTGGTAAAGCTTTCTGCACATTGTCTTTAACCTGGATATTCTTGTGTTTTAATGTGTTCTAGGAAAATGGCAGTTAAATTTACATTCTAAATTGTGAATTTGTGGGCATAATGAGAAAATATAAAGTTGAATGTTAAGTATTTAAGTTACTCTGTACATAGTCAAAGCTACTGAATTTAGTCGATCTCATAACTGATACTCTAGGTCCGCCCCTAGTTCCATAAGCTAATACAATCTCCCTACTTATAATTCGGCGCTAGTCCGTAGCTTAATAGGATTACATGCTATTTTGTTGTTTATGTCTGTCGCTAATTTCTTGTTTTCTAGTAGTGCTACACACGTAGTAGTGATGTGTTACTCGGACTCCTCAAAAATGTTGAGGGGGTATATCGGATCCTCCGAATATAGTGTATTTTTAAAGAATTCAACACGAGTGCGGTAACATTTTTTGAGAGTCCGAGCAACTTAATGCAGTACTATTATTTTCTATTTGCACAATATAATTTTTTAACACAGTAGTGTTCGAGTGAGTACACCACTTAGACCTCTATCTCAATGATGACTTTTTTCATTTTTTTCTTTTTTTCCTTGAACAACCGGACTCCGCACATAGCGAAAGGTTTAGTGCACGGACTTGCCCTTCCCTTCTTTCTTGAACAATATTTAGTACAAGAGATGTTTGTAGGATTCATTGAATTGATGAATCTCTCTCTTTTTTGTTAGGATATTTGGTACTGATCAGGGTTACAGAAGATTGAAAATGCTGAAGGAGCAGGAACATGAAGCTGAGGGCAAAGTAATGTAAACAAGAAGGGAAAGTAATGGGGGAATAAATCTATGATGCCGGGATGTATAAGAATAGTATTGAACAAATTGTATTAGTAACGTTGGAATTGATAATGCAAGAATTAATTATGCTGGTATTAATAATGCAAAGATTAGTTGTAACATGCATTATACTCTTCAAAAGTAACGAAAAGAACTTATTAAATAAAAGTGATATCTAAAATAAATAAATATTAAAAATTTGACCAAACAAGCCATCAATTGCGTAAAGATGGCTACTAATAGATGATGATGGGTAGTTTTAAGAACTAAGATCTATCGGATATATTGTCTCTACACAAAGTAGGGCTATTACTAGAAAATTTGTACTGTAAAATAGATTTTCCCATCCATTTCCTATCGAACCAACTCACTGGAAAAATGCATATCTTACTGAAACACAGTAGTAGGGTAAGGCTACGTAAATATCACCCTACTCCACTTGAGAAATTGTGCTGGGTATATTTTGATGTCTCTTTTTTTTGGGGGGGGGGGGGGGTGAAGCTGGTTAAAAATCCAGAACCAGGATCTGCATTTGAAAATCAGACACAGAACAAAATCAAATCTCCTAGCATGCTCAAAGAGTTGATTTGCAGACTCTTCTTTGCCAAAACAGATGAGCACTAAGGCAACATCAGACAATGAGCCAACACTGATGAACTTGATCATCAAACAGGAGATGGCAATTGTTTAAAGTCTTCAAAGACAGGTAAAAAATTGATCAAGAATTCCAACAAAATGATAAACCTGCTAAGAAGCAACTTTTCCACTAGTTGCAGAATGTCCAGCTAATGACGCATTTGAGATGCACACGCAACGAACTTTTCCTCTACAAAATTGTAGCAGTACTCTACGAGCAGTAATTCCTCTAGTCATGGTGAGGGTAGAAGCCATTTACAGACATTCCACCATCAACACAGATTATCTGACCGGTGATGTAGGAAGATGCAGGCAAACAAAGGAATCCCACAAGAGATGAAACCTCTGATGGTTCTCCCAGGCGCCCAAGTGGAGTCCGGTCATATACTTCTTGTAAATAATCTTTGTTACTCAGCACCTGAACATGAAAAATGATGATTAGCAAGTATCTTCACTTACAACTGCAAGGTGGAAATTCAAACATGAAGGGTTAGATGCGGAAACAACTTGATCCATCTGTTGTTGTTTAGTTGAAGTTTGGAATTTATTTATTTATTTTTTTCAAAAAATGAATATTAGATGCAGCTATAGATTTTTGCCTATATAATTACATATGAAGGGATCGGCAGAGAGAAAGGACCAAATAAGTTGTTCTATCTTTGCTCCCAACAAAGAGTCGCATTCTTGACTTTATCTGAGCTTTATAAGCTGCTCTTACATCTGATTCTTTTTATATCTGCTCTTACCCCAATGCTCTAGCTCACACTATATGCACATACATAGAACATTGTAAGAAATAATTATATGACACGAGACTGATAGAACACTCACTGCCACAAATGAGAAATTAGTATGTTGCAGTATTGCAAGACTTGCGTGCCTGCCATAAAGTGTACATTGGCACAGGTTGTGGGCTTGGACCAGCTAGAAACACCTCAGTTTTTTGGGGGGGCATGGAAATCAAGTTCAAACTAACTGGCTGGTGCCACTCTCTAGCGAAAACCTAGCTCAACTTCCTTTTGACAATTTCCTATGCGTCATACACAAACTCAGTCTCTGTCTGCTATCATAATCCTTTTACCTCAGCAATCATTGAGTGGCTCTCTCTTTTCACATGTTGGTAGTGGCTCAGCTTCACTTTGTGGCTTGAGTTCACCTTGAACAAACATCAGCGGGTTCACCTATCATTGCTCCTCTCCCTCCTTCTGTCTATATCGTGACTTTACACTTGAGTTTGCAGTTCATAGTGACTGTGACAGCACCAGCAGGGGAGCAGTGGCTCACAAGGCACAAGACCATAACAGGATGACAGCAATCAAGAATGGACATCTCTTGTCTTGTCTGGTCTCTGCTGGAGCATTTACCTTCCATAACTACCTTTTCTTTTCTTTTTTTTTTGCAAGGGTAGTGTGGTGCAATAGTCACATTGACTTTTCAGACAAAATCTTTCCCTTTTACTCCCAGCAATTCAAACAATCTAAAAAAACAATTTCATTTTATCTTCATTCAAACCACTATTGGTCATTCGCTCTTTATGGAGAAATCAAAGAAGCCACACAGGGGTTTTCTCGGGCCTATTCATATGGTACCTAGCATAATTTTATGATACCAAGGGGATCGGGGGCTTTCCAGTTCAACTAGGTCCATAGTTCCAGAATTATACGCAGATTAAGATTACTAAAAGGAAGTTTTACAATCATGAATCAAACCCATTGTCAAATCCTACTACCTATTATCCTTGTATGATTCCTATAATCCAGAACCTGGCCTCAGAACCTTAGTTGACCATTTCTCCACCCCCAAGAACCCACTCTCTTTGTTAGGCCAACCAGATTTAAAAGGAAAAAAAAAGGAAGCACTCTTTCGGTGCTCAGTTTTGTTTCCTTTCTCACTTTTTACTAGCACCGTCAGGGATTAGTATGAAAAGCATAAGCGCTGGGATGTAAAAGCATATAATACGAACACACTCTAATTTAGTTGACCATTTCTCCACCCCCAAGAACCCACTCTCTTTGTTAGGCCAACCAGATTTAAAAGGAAAAAAAAGGAAGCACTCTTTCGGTGCTCAGTTTTGTTTCCTTTCTCACTATTTACTAGCACCGTCAGGGATTAGTATGAAAAAGCATAAGCGTGGGGATGTAAAAGCATATAATATGAACACACTCTAATGATGCCAGGTGTAAAGATTGAAATTCATATATATGATATGGGTAGTCTAGACAGATTAGGATGCATGTACTCTAGACCAAAGAAAACCTCAGCAAATAACTAAAGGATGCAGTTCATCAAAGATAACAGCATTTATAATAGGATTACTGAAAAAGAAGAAAGTATGGAATTACTTGCTCCACCAGGGATGTTTTGATGTACCAAGGTGCAACAGCATTACTCCTGATGTTGTCTTTAGCCCACTCGCATGCCAAATATTTTGTAAGTTGATTAATTGCTCCTGTGGACAACATTCCAGCAGAAAAGATGTCAAGATGATGACATTTCATTAACATACTCTATCAACCATAAAGCCTCGAAAAAAAGGAAAGACCATACCCTTTGTTGCTCCTTGTACAGACATAGATTTCAATGAGACAAAACCTGAGACAGAAGAAGTGAACACAACACTTCCAGCCTCAGATGCTTTCAAAAGGGGATAGGCCAGCTGACACAGATGAAAAACAGATTCAAAATTTGTTGCCACGAGGGTGGAAAACTCTTCAGCTGTAAAATCCACCATAGCTTTGCGAATATTGGTCCCCACGTTGTTTATCTACTAAGCAATGAAAGAAAGCCAATTAGTTCATCCATAAGTGCATGCAATCCGGCTAATTACGCTAGATGCATCATACATTCTAAGGTATTTGTTTTAACTGAGTGCCAGGTCCAACATTATGAATGACTAGTTAATCAGACATCATGTATAACTTGAGGAGCGAAGAGATATACGATGCAATGCATTACCCAATGATGATCCCAATACCACAAAATCTCCTACTCATTTAGCTTTTTCTTATATGCAGCTAGAGAAATGCTAGTTTGCCAAAATTTGGCAAGGTTCAACACTAAGAAATATTCAGCAGCATGTCTTGCAGATTAACCCAATTAGCAATTTTGATGAAGATTGAAGAATATGAACTATAGAATTTGCTCTCTTACTGATTTAGCAAAACTGCCAATGTAAAGGGTTACATCCGTATATATAAGTCACTTATGCTAATGCTGTACAGCTGTCAATCTCTAACAAACTTGCTAACAGACTAATTAACTAACTTGGCATACTAACTAACTGCTTAACCACTAATTGGTTTACATAATGAAGTGACTAAGTAGAGAAAACTATGACTTAATTCCACAATCTTCAATACTCCCCCCCCTCAAGCTGGATGTACTGAAGACATTCAGAACACCAAGCTTGGCCAAGAGAAAGTCATGTTGAGATCGATTGAGAGCTTTAGTCAGTATATCAGCTTGATGATCTTTAGTGTTGATGTAGCATGTCTTGATCAAGCCTTGCTGTATCTTCTCCCTAATAAAGTGGCAGTCAATCTCTATGTGCTTTATTCTTTCATGAAAGACTGGGTTTGCAGCAATCTGGATGGTAGCCTTACTGTCACAATGTATTGTAGTAGGTATCTGTAAATTTACTTGCAGTTCTTTGAATAAATTTGTAACCCAAACTACCTCTGCTGTTTGAGGGTAAAATATATATATCATAATCATAAAGAATTAAAAAAAAATAAAGGTTGATAATGTGATGGTAAAAAAGACATTTAAAAATATCAATTGATATTTGGGGAGAATGTTTGTTGTTCAAAGTTGAGGGTAGTTTGATTTTTAAAGAAAAGTTGGGGGTGTAAATGATTTTGAAAAAAAATGTGTGATGACAAAATTCCAACTATTTTGGGAATTACTTAAGTTCACCAAGATTGGCCTCGGATATTTATCTTATTAGATATAAAACTATAGGTGCTAGTGTAGGCGTCGAAATAACCTTAGGTTGTGAACTATTACAAGATGCCTGTATGACCGAGTACAATTGTGCTAACTTGTTCGAATGGTTGAGTGAATTTGCAACACCATGTTGAAACAACTTTAGCAAGCAGGTGTCACGCCCCGAGAGCATACCCTCAGCATGACTGGCACTTGAAGAACCATTTTTTATTCCCCAAGAGAATCACCTGGCTCATCGTCACATCCTACTCGACAACAGAAGAAATAATCAAGAAAACACATCAAATAGATAGATAATACACTAATAAAAATATGGTTTCCAATGATCAAGTTTAGAAATAAGATAACAAAATCAATAATCCTTTACTCAATATCTATGAAGCATCTATCATGATATGCCATGACTACCCAATAAAGAGAAATAAAAATAAAAGGGCTCCACCGAAAAGCAAGGAGGGCTCACCAACTCTAACGAGAAGCTGGACCTTAACGATACACTGACTGAAGTCCTTTGTCACCTGTATCTGCATCATTAATGATGCAGGCCCAAATCAACGTCAGTACATGTAATATACTGGTATGTAAGAATGGCAAAAGTAAACAAGTAAAGCTCGACTCAAAACAATCGCTCAACTCGGAACTCAACTCCTCAACTCATAATTCTACTAAGTGAATATGCACAGTTAAAGTTAAAAACCATGTTTTGGAAATAGACTCAGTGTGATGCAACTCAGTTTAAAACATGACGTGCTCAATTAAGTGTTACTTGAAAATTTCTCTTAACCGATATAACTCCCACCACCTTTAGTTTGGTGATGTATAACGACAGCGACGTCGTTGCCATGCCCATACTAAACTTTCCAAGGTAAAGGCCAATCAACTCTTTATTGGATCCAAAGTAAATGTCCATCTTTTGGAACATGAGTTGCTAGAGCTAACTGCACGACTATCCTATGCTGGCAATGTATTTTATGGGTTACAACAATTATTTACTCGCTCTTATATTGGTGTTCGATATTCTTCCTAAGACTAAAACATGATCATGTCAATCAACTCAAAACCCATATCTTTAGATTATCTCAAATCAACTCAACTTAACCACTCAACAACTCAGCAAATCAGGAAATTAATCATGTATGCAATCATGACTCAAACTCAAATAAGACGGTCATTTGGACTCCGCTCAATCATACTCAGCACATAAACAAATAAGATGCCCATTAGACATGGTCGTAGATGGATAATATGCTCTCATACTCAGTTAGCACTCAGGTCATTATCCTCGGATAGTCAGACTCATAATCTCAATTTAGTTAGTGAACAAAATCTCACAAATAATGCAGTTTAAGGTTCATGTTGTCAAGTAGAAGTCTAGTATCCTAATTTCATATCAACAAAAATGCAATGCATAACTTTGTTCATACATGTGCATGAGAACTCAAATTAATTGCAAAAAACTCAAAAGTTAGGATCATATGATTTTCAATACTCAACTCTAATGCAACAACTCAACCCAACTAAATGATAGGACATATGGACGGACTCAATCCTACTCTTTAGAAAGCCTTACATACCTGGATTTATGAAGAACACTCAACTCCTTGACGATCATCAAATTTGGACTCAGAAACCTCGCTTTTCTCCCTTCTTCGATGCTCTGTAAGTTTCTAAGTGTATGATGAGGGATAATATCCCTAGGGTACTGATAAGGGACCTAAATTGAGTCAAAACATACTAGGTTTCAATAAAAAGAGGATAGGAAAAGTCAGGAATGTCCCTCTTAAAACTGCTGATAGGAACCATAAAACACCGTCTATGGGTCGTGGTTCCACTTACAGGCCATAAGTGGCCTCTCGTAGGTGAGGTTGTCCAATATTTGGGTTACTAGAATTTGGACATAGGGTTTTACAAACCCCTTCCTATGAGTCATAGGTCGAATTACGATCGTTTGATGACTCATGGTTTGAGTTTCAGAAATTTTGATTTATGGAACTTCAACCTACGAAACCAGTCATACGGGTTGTAGCTAAGATGATGGGCCATTTGATAACTCATCATTCGATATCTAAAAAAGTTGATTTTTGAGTGATCAAGCTACAAAACATGATCTACTAGTCATGGAATGGTGTACGGCTCATACATTACCTCGTACATTACCTCATACTTAGGCCTTAGATTTACAAAAATATCACTAAGTCATATGGGCATCTGTAAGGCCCCATCTACGGGCCATAAGTTACTCTATAGGCCTTTGGTGGCCTTCATGATTTTCTTCTAGTGACCTTTATGAATCATTTTTCTCAGTTTTCTTTCGGCATGGACTTGAACTAGGTAGGATGAATTAGAAGGGGGTATTACATAACATATATGATAATTGTCTTTAAGTACATAGCCAATTGCTATTCAATTATGTTAGTGAAAGAGTTACTCACAGTAAATCAATGATTGGTTGGTAACATGTTTTACTTATTGTATTATCTCTTCGACTCAATCATCATTTGATATAAATGCTCCTTCTTATAGCAATTTTATGCATGTATCATATACTATGACTCTTGTCTCACTTCTTTGGAAAATGATTTACGATATAGATTGGGAAACTAGAGCTTAGGTCTGCTGGCCAAATTTCTATTTCTGTTTTGAGTGATCAGAATTGTGCAGCCTAGCCTTGTGGATGGGAAAACTCCACATCTCCTTTACATAGTTTTGGTAAGGCTCCGTATTTTCACTCGTGAAGAACTCGAATACTATTCTTTCTTGTCATAGGACATGTCTCGATTAACTATTTTATTTCATGTTAGAGAAATTCCATAGAAAAAGTAATTATTTTTGGGTTGAATTTCTATGGTTACTCATATGGCATGCACGAATGAAGCTCTCTGCCTAATGCATTTCTTTATTTTTTTAGGAATGCAACATTATTTCTATATAATAACACATATACTACAACATTATGTAGTCTCCCAAACAAAAGTTTTACTTACATCAACCTAATTGATACTTGAGCCTACATGCTATGCAACTACATCGAGCTTGTGGGCTAGGCAAATCATACAAATGAAACAAGTAGGCTATACCCATGGACCAATAGTTATTTTGTACCAATGGAGCCCAACCCTCTATTTGGATAATGATTTTTCATGGTTTCATAGTTTACGGTACTATATGGTATGATATAATATGATATTGACTGGTCAATACAATGTTTGGCTATAATGTATGATTTGCTATTGTTTAGTGATAATTTTGTTGTTTGGTTTGACTATATAGTACTTGTCATGACCCAAACATAGGACCTAGTCATAACACGAAGAATGGGGAACCGGAAGGAAACCCCAAATAAGCCTCTTAAGAATGCATAACACATTCTTGGTTGCGGCAGCAAAAATTAAAGCAAGTAACACATTATTCCTAAGGGAAACAAGACTTTGGACTCATGCTATGGGGGTGTTGTAGAAAGAGGATTGGCATGGGCCACATAGAAAATAAGGTCTAAGGGGTGGGTAAGTATGACTAACGCCATGGGGTGGGTAAGTATGACTCACACAATGAGGCAATTAGGGACTTAGGACTTCCCTCTCATACATGCATCAAGTATTCAACACATAAGAGGAAACAAGAGACTAAGGGAAACATTCATAATACATAGCATAATAAGAGTCGGGCTCAATACATACATATCCAAACGTCCAATAACACCTTTAATACAAATGGAATTAGGGCAAAGACATCTTCCGCGCTCACCCTAAAAAGATAATATCCATAGAATTACAAGTCTTAATAAGGCAAGAAGGTAAATGGCTATTGTTCTAGAAGTGTAAGACTCACCAAAAGTGATCTGCTACTAAATCGTCTAGCCACATGGAGGAGGAGGCTAGATAGGAGTTCTAGTCCCTAGATGGTTAGATCATGTAGGCAAAGATATATGTTAGTACTTGGAATGAACTAAGTATGTGGGGTGCATGGAAACAAGGAACATAAGCCATACTTAAACAATATGCATAATCATAATTGATGGATATGAGCTCAATTTTGTCATGAATGCTCAATGCCATAATCAAAATATGCATGAGGAATTATCAAATCATATAACATAATGTGTGTGTGTGTATATATGGGAAGAGACCATAACAGACATGTAAGACCAAGCAAGATACTATTTAAAATCCCGATTTTCATTCCATATTGGACTAGGGCCGGTCTACTTTTCCAAGATAAACTAAATACTTACCTTACGAGAACTCCCCATTTAGGAAAGTGATTCATAAACACCTTACAAGAACACCACCTTTTTCGATTAACTTATGATAACAACCTTATGGAACACATATGTTTCAGTATTTAACTAACATGTATCATTCGAGAACGTCATAACCCAAGCCTAGGTCCTAGACGTGACACGACGAATGGGAACCCGAAGGGATCCCAAATAAGCCTCTTAAGCGTGCATGGCACATCCTTGTTTTCGTGAAAGTAATAAAAGATAAATAAGCATATAACCTAAAATTTCTAAGGGAAATGGGGCTTTGGACTCACACTATGGGGATGTTGCGAGGAAGAGGATAAACATGAATCACATTGCAAATAAGTCTAAGAGACGGGTAAGTATGACTTATATTTTGGGGGCATTTAGGGACGGGACTGTCAACATAGCAATAATTCACCACAAAATGGATAAGGACCTAAGGATAAACTCCAAGAACACATACATATAATAAGAGTCGAGCTCATAACATACAACCAATGTATCTAACAACACCTCTAACTACGAATGGAGGGGGGGACAAGACATCTCCCGGGCTCACCCTCAAAGATAGTATCCAAAAATAGAATAGTCCAAGTAAAAGCATGAAAGCAAATGAATGTTTTCCCTGAATGTGGAGGACTCACCAATAGGAAATCTTTACCGAACCAATTAACCGTGTGGAGGGAGAAGGATGGAGAGGACCTCTAATTCCTACATAGTTAGATCATGCAGGCAAAAAGTATGTGTTGGGACTTTAAATGTACTAAGTATGTGGGGTGCAATGGAACCTCATAATAATCAAGATGCATAGTCATAATCAATGGATATAAGCTCAATATGACATGTATAATCAATGCTTAAGTTAAAACATGCATGAAGATAGTCAAACTTGCATAATGTATCATACATATGTAGGAGGAGACCCTAACGGACCTATAAGACCAAGTGAGCTACTACTTGGAATCTCGATCTTCACTCCACATCGAATGAAGGAAAGGTATACTTATCAAGGTAAACCAAACTTGACCCACATTGGGTAACTTGTCCTAGTTGGATCCACTAGTAAAAGCCCATTTAGGGAAATAAAATAAACCTATGGTGGCACATAGTTAAGAGACCAAGACTTTATATAAGGACCCCTTGGATCGATCCCCCACCTTAAGTCTCTTTCAATGCTAAGTCTAATCCCACGAAATACTTGAAATAATCAAAAATTTAATCATAACACAAAAAACTTGCAAAAACAAGATAACATGGCATGAGTAACTCATTCAAATACTTGACCCCTACACATGGCGTATACCTTGCACTAAAGGGTAAAAATAATAGATAGACTTGGCCTCTTCTAGTAGGCATCGCATCTCACATGAGGGTAGAGATTGTAACATGCTTGTCCCCTACTAGTGAGCTTTGGTTTGTACATGAGGGTAAAATAGTTATCATGCTTGACCCCTTCATGTTGACATGATAAACTCACAAGAGGGTAGAAATATAAAACACGGGCTCAACATATTATTTGCAAATCATAGAAACTTTTCATGAGTTTAATACATGCTTGGAAGCTCATAATTTATCATATGATGCTTGTCTTGCAAATCATGCAATAATCATTCATCAACATAAGAATCCTTGTCATGTAAATTAGTCAAACATGGTGGCTATATGTAAATATGCTTAAAATAGTGCATTTCAAGAGTAGAGAAAATGAGTAGAGTAAAATATAGTCATTTAGATATCATTCAAAGAAACCCACCATGTAATGACCCGTTAGATTATTTTGGACACTAGACATCAAGTTATGGGTAAATTTTAAATAATTATTATAATTAGTGTTTAATTAATTAAGTTTTTCTATTTATATAATATCCTATGTAAAACTTAACTATAATATTAAAATAAATAGTAGGATATAACATTTTGTATCACAGCCTATTATTTTAAAAAGAAAAGGGGAAGGAACGAGGGTTGCGAAGTTTAACGCCTTGTCATAATTGTTTGTCACTCTCAGGTAATTAAAGCAATTGTTTTTGTTGTTGTCTCTTGTATAACTTGCTGATTGAGGGATAAATATGGATAAAATTATGTATTGTTCTTGAAAGGAAGTGGGCCACATGTTGTGGGTAGAAGAAATTGGATCATTCGATTAGCATTACTATCTGTTTGTTTTATTTAGTTAGTGCTATTGTATGCTTATCTTATTAAATTAGTAAGTTTGTATGTTTGGGACATTAATTGTTGGTGGGACCTTTTTGGAGTGATCATTATTATGAAACTAGGGTGATAAAGAAAAAAAAGGCAGAAGGAAACTAAAGCTAAAGAAAAAGATTCCATTTGGAATTCTTGATGTGTGCAGGTTGCAGGTTATTTCCAAGATTGGTATTTCTTCATATTACACACGTCGCAAGCTTGTTTTTAATTTGAAATTTTCATCTTGTTGTACATATTCATATATAATGATAAATTTATGGGTTAACTATGGATAAATTAATGGCATAATGAATAGTGACGAGGGTATAATTAGAAGGAGTTTGAGATGGAAACACAATGCTTAAAGTCATGGATTGGGTATTTCATCGGGTGTTGAATTTCTTTAATTATGACTCAATTTTCAAAGTTCGAGATAAAAATACAGCAATATAGATGTCTGTAAATCAGTTTATTTACAAATATTGTATATTTGATAGATTGAAAATGTTCTGACGTTTTATGAAAGGAAAAGACAAGATCTTAAGGATTCGGGGCACATGTTCGGCAATTAAGGTATGTTAAGACTTTTAGACTTCATTGGAGGATGTTTTTCTAAATTAATATTAAAATAATAAAATAGAGAATGGGTAAGAGTGAAAGACGGGGGTCTCGTACCAATAATGTGATAGGCATTAGTGCAAGTGTTGGTGTTATTAAGGAAAACTTATTACTATAGATGATGGATTGTAATCCAAGAATGCCAAAGCATATGGGCATTAGCTGGTGTAGTATAAGTTATTTTCTTTGTGTGGTTGAGTTTCTTTATTGAACCCGTATATAAATGATAGTTGAGGTGACTACATGTTGTACCAATATTTGTTGTATTGTGATGCATCACTATCTATATTATTGAGGTTATATTGCGCATATGGATTGACATGAGATTGACCATGTGTTGAGATCACTGTTATAATCCAAGTTGGGCACGTGGAGATCGTCTGTACTGGGAATGGTTGATTTTATGATAACGCGTTGAGATCGTCAGCACAGACATGTAAAGACTGTCTGTGTCGGTATATGGACCTTGCGAGTCCCCCATAGGTCACAAACCCTCGACATATTCCCTAGAGATATTGTGTATATACGATTTAGAAATGACTTGACATTTGAGGTATATCATTTCGTGGTGTTGCATTGCATCTCATTATACTCTTCATTCTTGTTGATTATGCTTTATTGGTGTTAGAGATCATGTGATATTTGATTACTTCTATTTTGATAACACTTGATTTTTACGTATAGTATGGACATACAAAATTAGAAGATGATATATATACACATACACACACACACACACTCTCTCTCTCTCTCTCTCTCTCTCTCTCTCTCTCTCTCTCTCTCTCTCTCTCTCTCTCTCTCTCTCTCCTATCACTACTTCTTCGTTGTTGGTCAATGAGACATACTGGGTAATGTGGTTAACTATGGACAAATTAATGGCATAATGAATAGTGATAGGGGATAATTAGGAGTTTGAGATAGAAACACAATGCTTAAAGTTATGGATTGGGTATTTCATCGGGTGTTGAATTTCTTTAATTATGACTCAATTTTCAAAGTTTGAGATAAAAATATAGCAATATTGATCTATGTAAATCAGTTTATTTACAAATATTGTATATTTGATAGATTGGAAACGTTCTGACGTTTTACGAAAGGAAAAGACAAGATCTTAAGGATTCGGGGCACATGTTCGGCAATTAAGGTATGTTAAGACTTTTAGACTTCGCTGGAGGATGTTTTTCTAAATTAACATTAAAATAATAAAATAAAGAATGGGCAAGAGTGAAAGACGGGGGTCTCGTACCAATGATCTGATAGGCATTGATGCAAGTGTTGGTGTTATAAAGGAAAACTTATTACTATAGATGATGGATTGTAATCCAAGAATGCCAAAGCATATGGGCATTAGTTGTTGTAGTATAAGTTAGTTTCTTTGTGTGGTTGAGTTTCTTTATTGAATATGTATATTTATGATAGTTGAGGTGACCACATGTTGTACCAATATTTGTTGTATTGTGGTGCATTACCATCCCTATATTATTGAAGTTATATTGTGCATATTGATTGACATGAGTTTGACCGTGTGTTGAGATCACTATTATAATACAAGTTGGGCACCTAGAGATCGTCCGTGCTGGGGATGATTGATCTTATAATAGTGCATTGAGATCATCCGCACAGACACATAGAGACCGTCCATGTCGGTATATGGAACTCGTGAGTCCCCCATAAGTCACAAACCCTCGACGTATTCTCGAGAGGTATTTTATATATACGATTTAGAGATGACTTGACATTTGAGGTATATCATTTCGTGGTGTTGCATTGCATCTCATTATACTCTTCATTCTTGTTGATTATGCTTTATTGGTGTTAGACATCATGTGATATTTGATTACTTCTATTTTGATAACACTTGATTTTTTAAGTATAGTACGGACGTACAAAATTAGAAGATAATACACACACACAAACACACACACACACACACACATTCCTGTCACTACTTCTTCGTTGTTAGTCAATAGACATACTGGGTATATGTGATTTCGTACTCATACTACACTTGTTGCACTCTTTTGTGGTATAGATTCAATTCCAAGCACGAGCGCATCCCGTGGAGCTATTTGAGTCCAAGCTTGGATTATCTTGGAGTTGTAGTGAGCTGCTTGATTCTGCAATCCACACCTCCCTCTATCTCATTAGTTATTGTGTTTTTCATATTCAGACAGGATATTTCTTATGTTTAGATTTGTCATCTTAGTTTTGGACTTGCTTCACAGTTTTAGAAACTCTTGTACTTATGACACCAAGCCTTGGGTGGTATTTTAGCTTTCCGCATTTCATTCTTATGAGGGACTTATTGTTGAGGATGGTCAATGTTATCTATTGTTCACTTTATTTATTTCATTGCTTAGTAACACATTGGTTTGGTTTACCTATCGGCTGGGAGTATAGGTTCTATCATGACTAGCGTTTTGGGGTCGTGACACAACAACATTGTAGTAAAACCCTTATTTTGGGTATCATGAAAACCATTCAAAAATCCATGATCTTTCCAAGTCTTTCAAGATCTCATAGTATCATGAAAACCATTCAAAAATCCATAATCCATATAAAAGCTTTAGCATCATAAACATAATATAATCTCATTTCTTGATAGAAGTTCATGCATCAATAGTCCAATATTCAACAAATTTCCAACATGTTTCTTGCATAGGAGTAATAATAGAAAATACCCATAAGAAATCTAGCCTTAAAATCATGAAAATTCATAAAAGAGAATGTTGGGCTCCATGGGTGAAAGGATCCATGGATGAAGACGCACATACCTTAAACTTGAGATTTTCTTAAAAGGAACTTGAAGAAGATTTGGGCTTCACTTGGATTCTTCAATCCCAAGAAAACTTATTGAAAATATTGAGAATGGATGAAGGATTTGATGATGAATTGGGAGGATTTTTTTAAGTATTTCTTGAGTTATATGGCATAAAAATGGCTGAAAAACGTGAAACTCTCGTCTATATAGGCATAGGGTTATTACCCAAATACCTTAAGATGAAACAAAGAAAATTCGAGAATTATTGACCTAAGACGTGGCAAGTCCGCAATCGCAGACTTGTTGTAGACAGCCACTGGTTTGGGAAATTTCACCGAAAAAATTATTTTTTGACACGGACAATCTATACCTTGTAGGTAATCATTTTTTCACACAATTTTGCTCTATGAACAAGAAATATGAAGTCGTATTTACGAAATTCTGTACAGATTTTAAGATATTCAAAAAAATGCATCATAAGGTCTTTCCGAGCTACGTTGAGGGGTGTTACAGAGAACACCACCCTTTTTAGTCAATCATGTGATGTATGGATCCATTAGCTAATTCACAAACCTAAGGTGACAACATAGTTATGGGACAATGATTTTCTACCACGGTCCTCTCGGTGCTAAGTCACAATCCAAAGGAATATTCAAGTCATATTTATAGCCATAATGTGCAAAGCATCATAGTATCATAATATTTTCATTGAGTAGCTCATAAAAACCAAAGCTTCATAATATCAAAGATAGGGCTTCATGACTTTCACAATATTCTCATATCTCATAGCATGCATAATAGCCCTTTCAAAATTCATATCATTCATAGTTGCATAATCTTACCATAAGGCCCTCAACATCATAGAAGCTTACTTGGCATACATTTTTAATAAAATCATGGTAGGTACATGTACATAGGTAATTTAAAACCACGCAATTCAAAAGTAAATGACTTGAGAAAAGTAAAATGAAATCATTTGAACATTATTCAACATAACCCACCAAAAGCATAAAAGGACTTAGCTAAGGCATCATCAAACCCCCATAAAAATCCATAAATTTCACATTGTTTTTCAATGCATAATCATGTACAAAGGTAAAACATCATAAATCTCTTCACAATATTATCATATAAAAGATTCATTTAGACATCCATAAATTTCATGTAGATGGGGAGGAAGAATAACTTGAAAATAAAATTGTATTAGTTGAAGATCGATCTTCAAATAAAGTAAAAAAAATAATCATTTTTTAAAATATTACTTCGTCTAATTTGCAACTTCAACAGGTCAATTAATTAAGGTTTTACATGAGATGTTTTTCAATTTATTTTTTATGATAAGTTGAATTTGTCGTTTGTAGTATACCTAAAATGTTGTACCTTTAGTGAACTTAGATACTATATTGTCATAAATAGACTTAATACGTTAAAAATAGATATTTTACAAATTTCATATTTAAATTATTGAACGTTCCTGTTAGCTTGGACTATAACACCCATAATTTTATTAGATTGAAAAATCCTAAGTTGAATATAGCAAAATATTTGAACTACCTTGTCGAGAGACATCTGGAAGATGAAAAGAAGTCGTAAAAATGAATCCACGTAACACAATGTGTTCATGATAGTTCAGGAGATTCTATAAATATCTAATAATTTAGGTATAAAATTCATGGGAGAGTTTTAAGCTATTCACTAACCAAAATTTCCACACGTATATTGCCATTTGAAATTCTTTTGAGGAGCTTTAGAACCATGATTTTTACATAGCATATCATATTCATCCGAGGGATATTTTACCCCGAGTCTGTGGTAATTAAGGGGGTATTTTATAAATACCGTATAGTTTAAATTATGAAACTCGCAAAACAACGATAGAAGAGCGAGCTTACTATGCATAGCAATATAATGGATACAAGTCTGTCCAAGAGAATAGACTTAAAAACAGAAAAATTACAATACACAAATAGCATTATGTTTCCCTATGCTACAATGCTACTCTTCCTTATGTCCTCAAAAGATTAACAACTCAAAAGGATAATGCTTTGAGCTAAGGGGCGAAGGTTCGGAAGCTTTTCTTTCTCGTGGTACCGAAGTTATCCTTATCTGGGGATCTTTGGATACCAAATCAATAGGTCGACATGGGACTTTGTTGGATTGATAGAACCTTCTCTATACATGCATGCTCTTCTTCCCGATCTCGATTTTCGAGTTATATAGCCTGGATGGGAGCTTCCGTTCAAATACCTCTAATGAGTAGAGCTCCTTGTTCTATTTGAGTCTTCCTTGAATTATTCGGTCATGCAATACTTATTGAATACAAAGAAGAAAATGCATTTCGACCCCGTCGTAGTTCTC
>JAPFFP010000094.1:994980-1006420 GCA_026153255.1 Solanum medicagineum | reverse complement strand
ACCAAAAACAAGAAATGCTCAACTGCTTGAAGATATTTCGGTGTAATCTGTCATTCAACTCTTTGTTTTTGAACAAAACAGTAACAAACATATTCAAACATCACTATTATCAGCACAAGATCAGACAACACACATATTGTTCAAGAGAGAAAGCGATAAAACAAATTGGAGTTATTACCTTTTGGGGAGCAGCGAACCGAGGACGACGAGCTTGAGTGAAGACGCTTACACCACTACGAATCGAGTTTGCGAGCCCTAACTCGAACCCGAAAGCATTCTGGTTTCTAAATCGACAGATGAGATTTCGACTAAGGTTTTACCAAATTAAAAAAAAAACGATTGAGGATTCGTTTGCTCTAGTTTTCGAGGTTCCGTTTTTTTTTTTTTTCTCTCTTTTCTTCCTCTGCCGCCCCTCACTTTCTACGGATGCCCCCCCATCCCTGGCCACCTTAAAAAGAAGAAGAAGGATTATATAGGAGATCGTTGTGGTTCGAAATGGGGGGAAATGGATGGGATTCAAATTTGAAAAAGTGGTACGCGTGACCGACAACGGATCATGGGGAGCGGGGCTTGTCGGGAACGTTGGGGATAAAGGGGATTTGGTCGCTGGTTTTTTAGGTCTTCTGGTGTTTGAGGGAGAATGAAAAGGGGAAGGGGAATGTAGCATGCAGGAGGAAGGAGAAGAAGGAGAAGGAAAAAGGAATTGGGGGCGCGTGGCCCCCATGCGCTAGATTTATTTTTTTTTATTTTTTTTTTAAAACAAAATCGTTAAAACAAAAATAGGACTCAATGATTAATTTGATGAGGGTAAAAATTGGGTGTCAACAATATTTGAGTCTTTTCCCTTAAAAAAGATATACACTAACAATGTATATTACTTAAACTCGTTAAAAATACCTGATTGAAGTCCTTTCCTTGAGTGGGAGATACACCTAAATCAGCCACATGACTTCAAAATATGGTAACCTCCATATAAAGTTTGATACAAGTATCCAAATTCTCAACCAAATTATCCATGAAAAAAATTATGTCATCATCAGCCATAATGTACCATCTAGCAATCTTGTTCTCCATCTACAACGCGAGTCATTCGTATGGTGTGTTGAATGGGATGCTTATCGTACATTTTGTATCTCGAGGTGTCTTCTGAGACCTTCAAAAGAGGACAAGAAGAGTAAGGGCATGGAAGCAATTTATCAAGGAACACGAATACACGTGTTACCTTTGGTCTCACCAGGATTCAATGTACCATATTCTATTCATCCACGTTGTGATTAAGGATTGAGAAATATTTACCGTTTCACCAGAACCTTCTAGTGGTTGTAAATGCTTGTTTTAATGAGGTTTTGGAAAATTTGCTCAAGGTTCTTGTGTGTGTATCAGTGGCAGATTCAAAATTTTAATTCAAGAGGACTACTCATCTGCCTAATTTAGAGTTGCGACTAATCATTAAGGGTGCTTGTTGACATCCAATTTTGACCAACCTAAAACTTTTTTCGATTGTCATTTGATTATGTATTTTTAAAACTATTTAAAACAAATGAACTTATTTTTTCAATTTGTTGTTATATTTTTAAATTTTTTTTTTTTTTTTTGGTAATAACATTTTGTTATTGATATTATTTACTTTTATTATTTTATCTAGTATTATTTAGTGTCATGTTTAAACATAACATCTACAAATTTATTGTATTAACTTTAATTCTAAAAAAAATATTTTATATTTTATACGATTATTACATTTTACGTATTTTCTTTATATAAAGATTGTTATTTTTAATATATTATTTGTGTGCATATCATAATTTATTAAATGACAAACAATTTAATTTTATCCGAATTGAGGGTTTTAGGAAACAGCCTCTCTACTTCTTTGAGGTAGTGGTAAGGTCTGCGTACAATCTGCCCTCCCCAGACCCCACCTGTGGGATTTTACTGGGTATGTTGTTGTTGTTGTTATAACCATTTTTACCAAGTTCATTTCGATTTTTAATCAAATTTTTGGTACAACTTATTTCAATTTTACCCGAATTCCTTATTATTTCTTTCAATTGTTAAAATTTTCAGCCCAATTTCTCAAAGAATCCATGTCATTCGTTGATTAATTTTCATCCAACGGCTAGAATTAATCCCCATTTTTTCCATTTTTAATTCCCAAATCCCCCAAACCCTTGTGAACCTTTCATTTTTCTCCTTTCAGCTTTTTCATCAGCAAAACTTGTCTTCCACCATTCTCCACATCTCCACCAAAACACCTCCCAAAAATCAACTTGGAAACCTTCTCCACCCTCCACGCCGACAACCCTTCTTCGCGACACCCCTTCATCTCCATCACCATCGGGACCCCTTAAAACCTGTCGACCCCTATGCTCCTCACCACCCGTCAAAAACTCAAACTCAAACCCGAAGACCCCTTTTCTCCCATTCTCCTCCACTGCTGGCAGCCATCGGAAACGATCCACCATCTCCAGTCAAGATTAAGTCTCTTTTGGAATACACTTCAAAGTCGGTTTGGTTTCTTGTTAATTTTGAATTTGTGTGGTCATATTTCGACCCAAATTAACTTTGACAGAAATTTGATTTTGTGTTTGTGCAAATTTGTGTCATTTTCGCTGTCAATATTCGTCCGTTCAGATTTATTGTTTTGTGATATTCCAAATCTAATTTTCATTTTGTTAGTCCGTGTAAATTATGGGATTAATTTTGACCATGATTTCTTGTGATTTTGCTTGTTCCTCAAACTCTGGTTTTTACTTGTTCATATTGTCAACTGGAATTCTTCATTCTGTAAAATCAGTATATATTTATTTGATTTCCATAAATTTGCAAGTTATTTCAGGTTTTTCTCTTTACATGAAGAGTGCCTTGGGAGGGGATGAACTTGGCGTAGACGAGCCTTAGTTTTTTTTATTGTTAATTTGTTATGTTATATTTTACTTTCCGCAAGAGATGTGACAATGAAATAGTGAAAAATGGAGATCTAGTTTAAATGGGGGAAGGAAACTAATGTGCTACTCTTTTACTTTGATTTTTTTTCTTTCCACGTGAAAATATGACTATAGGAACTAACGCATTAATCTCGTTTTAATCATTTAGTTTAAATTTTATTATTATTTTTTACGATCGTTTGCTTAAAAAAAATGGAGGAAAGAGTTAGATTTTTGTTACTTTTATTTTTATGTATAGATTGATTCTTTACAACTCTATCAAATGTTATGATTTACAATGTTAACTTTTAACCATACGTTAAATAATTTTCAATGCAATAGTTAAAGTTTAATTGGACAAGTCATTTTTTTTATCGTGATAATAAGACCCTTCTCATCATGTTTGGAATATTTTCAAAAATCGTTGTCACATGGTCTTATGAAATTTTAATCAAGTTTTATGCTATATTGTTTTACGCAATTGCTTCCTCTCTCTAAATTTTTCTTATTTCATTACTAAAATTATGTTCATATTTTAATTTCCATGATTTAGAAAATTCGTTCTTAAATGTTATAGTATGTTATAAATACTTAAGTATTTTTATCCTTAAATATAAGTTTAAAACAAAAAGAAAAAAAAAGGGATTAAAGTTGCAGAATTTATGTTCATACTTTAATAATTAAGTGTTATAAATATATTCACATTTTTAATCAACAGTTTCTTTTAAAAACTAATCAAGTTTTTTTTGTTGCTTGCACTTAATAATTTTTAAACCTTTGGATTTTTATTTGTTTATTTAAGAGGCATATGTGAAACCTTACGTGCTAAATGTTTGTTCTTTGTGTTTTATTATGAAGCTGAGTCTACTAGGAAATTCAAATTTTATTTTAGTCAAGAACTCTCCAAATTATAAAGTCCAACGCCTTTTGGACCTTATGAGGGACGCTAGGCACTTTAGGAAACGATTAGAATTTTTTATTTTTCTTTAGTACGTTCTTAGGAAAATATAACCTAGGAGAGGTAGGGGTATATAGGACCCTCGGATATGATGATTTAAACTCGAGCTTTAATAGGACAAACTTTGGTTTTCGTTCTTAGGCTTAATTAAGTCATGCGAGCTAAATAATACTTGAAAGTCGAGTAAATTGATCCGAGTGGAAATTAAAGCGCTTAGTGTAATTTTCCTTTTGCTTGTTTATTTTTAAATTATTTGGGGTAGTTATTTAATTGTTTAACATTCTTGATATTATTTGTCTAATTTTATTTTGTTTCACCACTTAGTATTAATTTAGGATTTTTAATAAAGAGACCCTACTTGTTATTTGCAACTCCCACATAAGAAATGAGACATGATCAGGACCCACACTTGTGGACCTCGAGGGGTGCCTAATACTTTCCTCTTGAGGTAATTTGAGCCCTTACCCAATCTCTAGTGAACTTATGCTTAATAGTAGGTTAAAAATGGTGTCCTAATGCACCCAATCATTAGGTAACGATTCTTCTTTTCTTTCAAAATCCCAAAAGAATCCTTGCAACGATATCGTCCAGGTTTCATCTTTTCACGAGGAAAAATGAGGCGCGACACTGCTCGATAAATCTAATAGTACGACATGCAGTTTTCATTTTAGTGGTACACAATCATGTGTTGAGCAAAGAGGTATATATCACACTCATTCACAAGTGCAACGTGCTGTATGGATGTTAGTTGAAAACTCAATTTTTATTGGTGTAGGAGATCCTTTGTACTAATAGATTTGGGAAAGAAATATATTGTCCTTTTAGGATTGGGATAACCTTTTCGTTATAGGTTTGGGACTACTTGATATATATATATAGGGGACGTAATTGAGGATTCTAAAGCATTGTATACTTCTTTTTCTTTCATAGTGGAAAACTTTCTCTGCTTTTGCTTGGAGGATTAGGCCAAGCAGAATCTTATTAAATCTTTGTGTTATTTCGTTCTCAGTTCTTTGTTTGTGATTGTATGCTATTTAACTCACAATATTTCGATAACAATTTCTTTGGTAGCGGACCTCTTTGATAGTTCGACCACTATCTCTCTGTCTAACTCAAATGTTCGATTGTATGACTATTGTGATTGTGTGTCAGAAGGAATGAAATAGGAGGCTTCTTATCCAGTTCGGAAATACAGTAATGAAAGGAACATAGGAGTTTGTCGCCTAGATATTTGACCAAATAAGATTGTCTATTTCCTATAGAACCTGTCACTAAAGGCTGATCTAACTCCAGTGGACACCAAAAGAGCAATGCTTTTCTTTGAAACAAAAGCATTAGCTGAGACATACCTCCCGCTAAGGAACATTATTGGCAATGGAGTTCAGGATGCCTCAAAAAAAGCGATAAAGCAAGAAAAACTTAACAACAAGAAAACAACAAGAGCATGTCTTCCTAAACAATATTATTTTTCAATATAAAGGTACATTCTTTGGTAAAGACAGTGGATGCTTGAGCATGACTAGTACACTCTATGTAGCTTTGCCATTGATTAGTGTAATTTAACGTGTTATAGCAAGCGGAGCCGACTCAACAAGGTCGGAGGCCTAAAGCCAAATCCTGGCCCTAAAATTTTTTTTAAAAAAAAAAATCTTATATTTTTAAAATTTAAAATCTATTTTTCTGCATTTTAGATACGAAGTCATTAATTATTATTTTATAATCAATTCATTTTTCACCAATTTCTTCTAGATGTTTTTCTTGAATATTATTATCATCTAAGTCAATTCTATTAGTAACTTGTTCACTTGAAGAACATCCTCCCATATTTTTCGATTCAAGATTTTTATTATTTGTTAAAGATTTGTCAAGGGTTCCTTTTTGAGATTTATGTAATTCTTCAAGTTTTCTCTTTTTCTCTCTTTTTGTAAAACCCGAATCATATTTTCTAATTGACATATTTAAATAATTCAATTGAATAAATTTTAATAATAACTAAAATAAGAATATATGTACTTATGAACTAAGAATATCAACAATAATAAATTTTAAAGAAAAACTATAAAATAAAGTTAGAATGATAAAACTTGTTTCATGAATTTGAGAAGATGTATAACAATTTCACAATAGTGTTGAGTTCCTTGAAGGACTTCTTAAAATTTTGAAGAAATACGAAAAAACAATTCTTTTGTAACTTGTAATAAAACAGAGAATAATAAAAATGAGTATAAGGTAAATAATAATATAAAATCAAATTAATAATTATTAGGAGATATTTAAGGAAGCACAATTTCTCACATGAGGAAGTTATTCCAAAAATTGTTCTATTTCCTTGGAGAAGAAATGTACGAACAACTATTTCTCTTTTCTTTATGTTTCTTTTTTTTTTTTTTTACTTTTACTCAATTTTTTTAAAAAACTACACAGAATTTTTTAATAATATATATAAATGCATTTTTAAAAAAAAAAAATGGAGGCCCCCAAAAATATGGGGCCCCAAAGCGATGGTTTTAGTGGCCTAGTGCTTAAGACGGTCCTGATAGCAAGTTACTTACGACGTACTTACCTAGAATGAGTTTAAATTGTATGCATTGATTGACGAAGTAATCGTTATTTGGAAGTGACAAACAAAAATGAACAAAGTGGCTTGAATGAAGCATTTCAGGCAAATATACAATCTAAGATCCACAGAAAATGTGCTGGGATTTACATGTTTTCTCACTCAGCCTCAGTTAAACCATTGTTTTAACCTCATAAATTAGGCTAAAATGATGTATAGAAAATTAATATTTTGGCCTTTTCAGTCATCAACATAGATGGTTTCTTGCTGAAACAGCCCACCAAATATCTTCCTCTTCTCTGTTGCAGCAACCTCTGTTTGTTTAGCTGGTTTCGGTGCCGCCTTCGTTTTCGAAACCTCCTTTTTCGGAGCAAATGGATTCCTCTGAGGTGTTTTCACCACTGCTTTCTGAGCAGGCAAATTTTTGGCCTTGGCCTGTCCCCTAACGGTAGCAACTTGAACGTTTGATTCAACAGCTGATTGGAGTTGTGAACTGATTTTTTCGAATGAAAATCCTGTACTAAAGTCTTTTGCTTTTTCTAGTAGACTTTCAACGGAAGGAATGGAATCTGACGACTCCTTCTCTTCAACTTCTTTTGCAATGTTAGCAGCGGCCTTTGCTTCTTTCTTTTCGAGCTTCTTTGCTTCTTGTTCCTGCCTCTTATCCGCTTCAGCAAATCCTCGAGCTTCTTCCTCAGCTTTTGATTTTTCAAGGGCTTCTGCGTAGGCCTTTCTCCGACCATCCTCAGGAATGACACTGTATGTACAACGGTTAGATTATATGGCATCCAGAACTTGATAATGCTGTTTATACTTATTGTAGTTTCTATTTTGTTATTATCTGTTGTTTCTTGTACTTCCAAATCATTTTCTGGACTGCTTTGGACCCTTTTTTCCTTGAGCCGAGGGTCTATCAGAAACAACCTTTCTATCTTTGAGGGACACTCTACCCTCCCCGCACCTCACTGTATAGACTATACAGGACATGTTGTGGTGGCAGTGGTCCTAACAGAGTGACAAAAATAGTTTAAACTGTTTTACAGCAGGTAGTCTATCTTATATTTTGCATTACTAATCCCACTCTTTATGGATAGTTATCTTTTAGATGGTCCGATGATTCTTTTACGCACCAGCATTACACATATTTGGAAATGCAGCAACTGAGGAAAGAGGTACTTACCTAAAAAGTTCATCCACAGTCTTCGACGTTGCTAATGGATCAGTAAAGACTTCCACAACCTGTACAATGAAATAATTCAAGTGGCTCAAAGAAATAGCCGTTTCATGCTCAATGGAAGACTATAATATTGGACCGAGACAGACTTAAATGGAATAACATGAATGTTGAGGATTCATATAGCCGACCACCCAACTTGCTAGAGATTGAGATGTAGTTATTCTCGTTGTTGTGATGTTCTACTACAGGACCTAATGCATTACGACAAACTTTACTCAAGGCAAAGCAATAAATACCTTATTTTCTGCCACCGCCGTGTTGGAGAAAACATCCACGACTAGTTTAGCTATCTGAGACTTGGGCACCTGATCCATAAAACAAGAGATGACTAGCTTATATACTCCCGCACCAAAAAGGAAAGTAAGACAAACAATTGAAATGAAGGCAGTAACAACATTACATTACTTTATAGGCGTCAGCACCAGCACTCCCTTCAGCTGACACGATGATTTTGTATGAGCTCTCAGGGGAGAAATCCTCTGTTAAGCTGGTTTTTATGAATGTATAGCTTACATCTGTCTCCACTATCTTCTGAAGAAACTCTGATATCGTCAACGGTTGAGATTTTGAGAAGAGATTGTTGAAGAAAGACGTGATCCCATCGAGTACGTTATATGTAGAGCCTACCGAAGATGATTCATCATAGATTATGGCAACATGCCCAACACCAGCTAATTGTGCAGCTTGTATAACTTGTACAGCATCTGTTGTGGTGACTTCAGTAGTAGGACCGTCCTCGCCTTTACTAATAGTAACCACAACTTTGCTAGCGTTGCCGATTGCTTTTGCAATTGATTCTGCATCTTGAAATGTGGAAGCAACTGCATTCAAGCGTTTCGACTCTTCGTTAGAGATTACCTGCAATGAACAACATAGATAATTTCATTCTGTTTTCTACCAACACTGCTCTTACAGTGCAATTAGAGCATTTCTAATGCTACTTTCTGAAATACTTTGCTCTCAAAGAAATGGCATACAACGTCACATTCCAATTCAGCATTAAGAAAAATGGACGTTGAGCGTAACTTAATTTTAGACATCAAACTCACGAGGTGAGGATTGTCTTTAAGCAGACAACAACTCATTCCCTAAACCAATGTCTACTGGACATCTAGATCGTGGACAATATAATCATCCAGGCTCGATAATTGTGAAACACAACAAACAAAGATGGCTTTGATAGAGAAAAATGGACCTTGAAACTAATTTCAACCAACACGCTAACTCATGAGTTAATTTGCCCAAAACGTCCAAAACAATATAAGACAATAGTTCATTCCTGCATTTTCCAAGGACAAAGAGGCTGACCTTGTAGCTAACGGCTAGACGAGCTAGCTCTTGTGCTGCACCAAGGTCAGAAACTCCAGCTCTGACACTATAACCTTCGCGCAACAGCGTCTGTGCAATGCGGATACCAGCTTGCCCAGTGCCACCAGCAACAAACACCGTTCCAGGATCCTTTGCTCTTTGCCTTCCAAAAGACAATCCGGAAGATGTGTTCGTGCCAACAGGTATCAAAGACGTCACATCAGGTAACTTACCTGTTGAAGACACAGTATAATTAAGTAATCAAAAATGTGTTCTCTCTAACAGCTTACTTTTCTACTCTTTTGGATAAGAGCGTAGCACAAGTCAACATGATATTCGAGTAAACTTTTATAGACAGAATTAAGTACATCTAGATGAAATGATCGAACAATTCAATATGGTATCAGAACAGGAAGACTTGCAGTCACCCATAAAAAAACATAACATTATAGAAATTATTAAGTTTAGATGAGACGAAAACATAATTCAATATGGTATCAGAACAAGCAGAGAACAAGCAGAGACCTGATGTTCAAGTCATAATATGGCACTAGAGGAGCAAACATAAGTCTTGCATGTAAGTCCCATTATCAAAAGAAAAAAAAAGCTACAAACTTAAATTAAGTAAATTTAGATGAGACAGTCGCACAATTCAACATGGCATCAAAACAAGCAGACGCCCAGTGTTGAAGTCCCAAATATGGCATTAGAGCAAACATAAGTCTCGCATCTAAGTCTAACTGTCAACCATTACTAAACGAGAACTTCTACTTACATGATTAAGTAAAATTAAATGAAATGGTCACACAATTCAATACGATAACATCTAGTCAGTGTCATACATTATAACAAAAACACTTCCATAGACATAATTAAGTAAATTCAGATGAGATGATCACACAGTTCAACAAAAACTCAACGGAGATCAAACATTAGATTAGACGAGATGATCACGCAATTTGAAACATTCATTACCAAAATCAAAGTTGAAGGGGTTGCCAGAATTAGTTGTAGTTTCTTGATTTTGTCCAGATTTCTTAGCAGAAACAGTGAATCTTGGATTCTTGAATGATAATCTCGGATGGGGTGTGGTTGAAAGGAGAAATGAATTTGAAGTAAGAGTTGGAGCCATTGATATGAATAATTTTTTTTAATTTTTTGAATAAAATTGCTAACTCTTCTTATTTAGTTAACTAGATTTTGCATGAAATTTTTTATATTTTTAAAAATGAAAATTCCATATCTGTGGCATTTGATTCTGGTCTCAGAAAACAGAGTTTTTGGATTGAACAATTTTGTCCATTTGGATGGCCGTCCAATGAAATAATGACACGTCAAATTTTATCTACAAAAGAAACTTTTAAGCCAGACGTTTATAATTGGATGGAAAATAGTGGAAATTTTACAAAACATTCTGTTATTGCTCCTCCATCCCCAATTTAGGTCAAGATTCAAATAAATTTTTATTATAATTTTTTTAAATATTTTTTTGAATTATTAATTATTGTAATTAATACTCTCGTAGTTTTATATTTGATAGTATTATACTAAAAATATGTATCCTATATTATTTGATTACTTATTAAATCATGATAATTTTTTTTATATTAATCCTATAATTAACATAACCTTTGAAAGTTTAAACAAATATTGAAGATTTAGAATTTCTTTTTTCAAGAGACTAATTAATGTGAAGAAATGACAAAATAGTAAAGTTGATTAAACTATTAATGATTTTTTAATCATCTTACTGAAAATATGTGTCTCAGCACATATTACTTGATCATTCACTAAATTAGAATATAATTAATTAAGTTATTTTCATTTTACCCATATAATTAATTTGGCCTTTGAAAGTTTAAACAAATTTTGAAGATACATTTTTTTTTCAAGAGGCTAATTAATGTAAGCAAAGGGAAAAATAGTAAAATTGATCAATCTATTAATGATTTCTTAAACACCATGTAAAATAAAAAAAATGCATATCTAATAAGCGTAATTGAACCTTAAGGAAGCATATTACTTTCTTGGTCGCAAATTAGTTGAATTTTTAGGCTTTTTTCAATCTTCAAAATATTTAAATTGTTCAAAGTTCAAAGTGAATGTTTGAACCTTTTTCCATATTTGTCCTTTTATTTATTGAACTTTATATTTTCTAAGAGATAAATTACACTATATATTTATGATTTTACAAAAGGCAATAGTGGAAAGTATGATATAAAATTTATCTTGAATATTTTTTTTAATATGCGTACATTATCTTACAGATTCAATTAAAATGGAATAAGAAATAATTAATATTTAAATCGTGTAGAGTTTATAAGGATTGAATAATTAATTTGATTTGAATATGAAATGTTATTAGTATGATTAATCTGTTAGACCCCGTAAAGTAAAGTAATTGGGGTGAAACGTAAATTTGGAAATTTGTACGATTATTGTGTAAATCAATG
>JAPFFP010000094.1:977852-994880 GCA_026153255.1 Solanum medicagineum | reverse complement strand
TGTAGTAATTTGTGCTTTCGTATCTGTAATGGTGCCTAATCGGCACTAGTCACGGCCTCGGGGTCGGGTCGTGACATAATCTAAACAATGATTTTACTTCATGTACAAGAAGAATTTCCTTGATTGTGGTTTCTTTGCTTGAATGGGCATTTTATTGGATGAGTGTGGTAGAGTGCAAAAATATGAAATAACCAAATTGATTAATTGAAAAATCTGAACTTGAGAAAGCCAATCTAACTCGAACTTATTTGAATTGAATTTTGATTGAATTTCTTGAATCTGAATCACGCGTCTAACATTTAGATGTAGGTTTATTTATAATTATCTTATAAATTATTTGATTGAGTAAATATATTTTAAAATGTTTATGATCGATGAACTATATGTGTAAAAAAATTATTTTATAATATCAGATAATAATATGTGGATCCGTCAAAATGAGCTTAGTTCATGGGGCTGGCTCAACCTCCCCTCCCCCCATTATTGGGATAGCTTTAGAATATGATTTTTCAAATTCATTTAGAACTAGGACTTGTAAGCCCTGTCCAACTAAGCCTTTGGCCCTTGAGGCTTAAACGGGGTTGAGCGGGGTCAGCTCATGGGCCAAAAATATTATTCAGTTTATATTAAAATAACTAAAGTTGTAAGACGTAGTTGTTCTTTATTTTACAAGTTTGTTTTTTCAAATTCTCTTATTTATTTGTCAAAAAGACAAATTTTTTTTCTTTAGTTGTAGGATGATTCAAATTTATTATCATAATTTTTTATATTTGATTTGAAAATCTTCTCATTTCTTGATGCTATATATTTAAAATATGAGATTGTAATTAAAAGGCACCACTAGTCATATGTATAATGTATATTACGATTGTAATTATTATGCTTTTTAATATAATTTTGTTAGTCATGTTAAAAGGCCTCAATATATTGACGGAGTTTTAAATTAAAATTTAGATTGAAAAGAAAAAAAATTATATAGAAAAAAAAAGAATGGTTGGTTCGCTCCAACCCACGGCCCTACTAGGGTTGGGTTATGTTGGCCATTTCAAGGCTCTTTCAAATGAAGAGTCAGCCCAGCCCAATCTTTCAAATCCCTTGGCCTGCGAGCCTTGGAATGGGTGGGGTTGAACTAGCCCATTGTGACAACCCTAAATTAATATGTAAAATTCTAAGATAATTATTAATATAAGTTACATAAATCTCATATTGAAATAAAGGAATTTCAATATATTCCAATTATTTTCATATTTACAAAAATCCCAGAAAATGTCTACTATGTGGAAACACTGAAAAAAAAAGACCCATACATGATTCATATGTGATGATTCATTTTATTCCATTTCAGCTACAATTTAAAGAGAAGGCAGATTTGAATCCGTAAAATTTAGCTAAACAGATCAACCGGCATTTTCTCCCTCTATTATCAATTTCAAAAATAAGAAAAAAAAGAGGTAAATTAACTTCATCTTCCCCATTCCAATTTCATATGGTTTCTTTTTGAAATTCACTATAAATTGCATTTTTTTTTCAACTTTCATATACTGATGGGTCCACCATCTTTTAACATTAGGCTCACTCAATTAGAGCAAGAACAAACTATCCGAAATTGTGCACATGAGGTGTTTGATAAAATGCCTAACTATATGATTCATTCATATGTATGGTGAATCCTACAAAATAATATTGTATGATACACCATATTTTCACAAAAAAAGATTTGGAACTGGTACACTTCATATGTTAATATGGATAAAAAAAACAAGCTATTGAGTTGATGCATCAATCAACTTTTCATTTATGATGAATAACTGCAACAAAATAATTTAACACATGTCTGATTCAATTCATCAGATAACTTATATAGGTTTGTATTACAATGGATCATACAATATTATTATTGCAATAAAATAGTTTACACATGGTTGATTCACTGCATCGGATATTTATACTTTAACAATGAATCTTTCAGGATGATTCATTGCAAGAAAATGCTTTAACACATAGTTCATTCGATTATCCAAATAAGTATAATTGGTGCATAATCATGAATCATGTAATAAGATATACTACATGAAATAACTAAGATCTGATTCAAAGAATCAAATTTTATAGTAAAGTAAATGACGTGATTCATTTATTAGTGATGTATCTAGTTTAATGTTTTTGAATCAATGCAACTATAATTAATGTATCACGTTTATAGATACACTATAATACAAAAATTCTTCTACATATTAATAATAATAAATCACAATGTATAATTCCACCTGATACATAAAGCTTATCAGACTCTAACTAGTGACACACTTGATTTATGCAAAGATAGAAAAATTACATTAATTTTTTAAAATAATAGTACAAATAAGTCATATGAATTCTAAACAAAAATAACATAAGATTCATGAATGGAACTACTGGAAACTGTCTAATCAATTAAGTCATCTGCTGCAGGTGCTTCTTTGGATTGGTTCTTTGATTTTTGTGGGTCGTCGTTTTCACTGACATATCCTTTAGTTGCCTTTTTCTCAACGATATCTCCAAATTAGTGTTGCGTATCTTATTCGTAGAAACTCCGAGTCAAAAACACCTGATGAAAATTAATGTGAATCATTGTATGGTGTATCATCTTTGTTTGAAACACACAATGAATCATTAACATATAACAATTAGAAAAATATCTCAATGAATCACTTTATTCAACCCACACATGACTAAATTTTATGTCCCAATGAATCACCAAATTTAATAAATGACCACAAAAATATGTAAACAACTCACAAATATAAAAAAATATATAAGATACATACTACACACAATGAATCACCATATTTTCCTAATTAAACAGCACATAACAATCCCAATGAATCATCATCAATAACAACCAGAATACTGTCTCAATGAATCACCATAATCAATCCATACAAACCCGATGAACCATCAACCTATACAAAACAAAAACTTTTCTAATGAATCACTGTTTTCAACATATACAGTGCTAATGAACCAACAACGTATATGAATCACTATATTTTCATAATGAATCAAACAATATAAAACTATACAACCTCACATCCATATATGTATAATAATTCATACACAATTAGTTACTTAATCCAAAAAATGTCCAACGTCTAAATTTTCAGCTACACATTTTATCAAACATCTCACGTGCACAATTTCAGATAGCTTGTTCTTGCTCTAATTGAGTGAGCCCAATACTAAATGATGGTGTACCCATATAAATAAAATGCAATTTACAATGAATTTCAAAAGAAACCGTATGAAATTGGAATGGGAAAAATAAGCTAACCTACCTTGATTTTGAAACTTGAAATTAATAATAGAGGGAGAAAGTATCCGCTTGAATTGGAGAGAAGTTGGAGGTTATACAATCACGTATGGCTTGATTTTTGCCGGAAAAAAATGGTTTCGTGGGGAAGGAAATGGAGTGCATCAGACGTGTGGAGGAAAATTACAAAAAATGAGATTTTAAAAATTTATAAAAAATGTAGAAAACATTTGAAAATAATAAAATATAGTATGTGTATTCCTGTAAATTTCCCTAATTATTAATCAATAACCTAAGTTAATATCTAAATGTTTTGACTGGAAAATTGCACATGGATTTAGACAAAAAATATATAAAAAAAATTGTTTACGACTATCTCTTGGCTCATACATCCTGACACAAAGTTAGAATTCTCTCCATTTCAAAAGGATATCTCGCTGATAACTCAAATAGATCCAATCTGATCAATTTTCAAGATTAAATTTAATTAATATTTCATAATTATAATTAAAATTTTAAATACTGAAAATTACATTAAAACTATTATAAATCATAATTCTTTCCATATCATTATAATAAAAAAATATATATTTCAAGATACTATACAAAAATTTACATTTTGTACTCCACCAAATAAAGTACATAAGGTTTTCTGGTGCCATTTATTCTGATAAATAGTTGACCCTTATCCATCAAACAAGTGATCCAGCTGTTTCTGGAACAGATAATATCTATAATCAAATATCTGTTGAAAATAATTATGCAGATAGTGACTGAAATTTGAAGCCTGATAATGATACTTCTTAAAAATATCACAGCTATAATAATTACTTTATTTATTTTTTTGAGTAATTATTTAGTACCTAAGTTCTTTTTATGATTATATATAATATATTAAATTTACAAAAAAAAATTGATAAGATTTTTCATGAATCAATTTGAATTATGTATCGGTCCATGTTTCAATGGACTAAAATAGACTGAGTTAATAAATGAATAGGTGAATAATTAGTCCAAACTTGACGGATTTGGCTAATTGTGATTTCATGGGCTTTGCTACCTCTAGTATAAGAGAATGAAAAACCCAACTTTTTCTTTGAGGGGTCGTTGGAGTAAGTTATTCTGGAATTAACTATCCAAGATAAGTTATCCCACTATGTATATGGGATAATTTATCCCATTACTAAAGTATAAATGGTGAAATAAATAATTCCATGACTATCTAATACCTCTAACCAAGTCTTTGGATAAAATGATCATTACATTTTATATTGAGATTATTATACCTTATACTTCATACCAAATGATTCCTCGATGTCAACTTAATCAGCATGCACCTATGTACAGATTGATTCCAATTTTTAGTAGCCTACCATTGTTGAGACAAAGGACTTACACTTGTCATAGTATCATGTTATGTCAATATGTAAAGGATAATCGAGAAATCTCCGAGAGCTAGTGGTGCACGAATGGAAACTCGGTGGATAATGGATCTGACCTTTTACCTTTCTTCACTTAAATACTAGGCTTTTGTCTGCGGTAGAATTTGAACCATGTCAAGTGGTAATGATACCATCCTATTGTGTCTTATAGCCAGCTATAACCAGGTTTCTTACTCAATCCTCTATCCAACATAAGCTTGCGCTGTCCCTCTGCGCTATTCCAATTCCCTTCCGATGCAAGCACATTTGCTAGCAATACGTACGTTGCAGGATCGTTTGGACAAAGTTCAACAAGCTTCTTGGCGGAAATCACAGCAAGTCCCTTATTTCCGTGTAGCTGGCAAGCGTTCAGTAGACTTTTATAAACCGAAGGTCCTGGCTCTATTGGCATATTGTTGATGAAGGCCTCTGCTTCATGCAGATGACCACCACGGCCATACAGGTCGACTATGCAAGCATAATGCTCTAGCTTTGGTGGTGGTAGAGAATTGTCATTCTTCAACAGATCAAAATATTTAAGCCCTTCATCGAGCAGGCCAGCATGTCTACATGCCGAAAGAACAGCAAGGAATGTGGTTAGATCTGGTTTAATACCACGTCTCCTCATTTCTTCAAACATTACAATCACATCCGTACCATATCCATGATGTGCACACCCTGTAAGAAGTGAGTTCCACGATATGATGTCTCGTTCCTCCATTGATGAGAATATTTTCTCGGCATCTTCAAGTCTACCACATCTTGTATACATGGAAAGAATCCCATTTTGTATGACAACTTCAGAACAATATCCTGTTTTCAGAGCTAGACAATGAGTCTGCATTCCCTCCTCTAGTCCTGAAATGCTCCCAATTGCTTTCAAAATACTCGCGAAAGTGTAATGATCGACAGTAAAACCAGTCCGCCTCATTCTTGAAAAGCAATCGAAGGCTTCTCCACCGACTCCTAAATTAGAGAAACCGGAAATGACTGCATTCCAGGAGATTTCATCCCATTTCACAACGTCAGAGCACAACTTACGGAAATCGTCTAAGCTACAACAACACTCTGAATAAGCAGACAACAGCGATACCACCAAGTAATGGTTCGTATTAAAACATTGATGTATTACATGACAGTGAACCTGCTCACAATGAACCAAGTAATCTGAACAAGAAAACGAGCTCAACAAACTCGTATACGTAACATAATTGGCTTTAATCCTCATCTCCAACATTTCTTTAAACAAAACCATAGCTTGAAAAGAGCAATGCTTTTGTGCATAACCAGTAATCATTGAGGTCCAAGTAACAACATTCCTTTCATTCATTTGATCGAAAACTCTCCTCGATGCCTCAAGATTGAAACACTTCGAATACATATCAATCAAAACAGTCCCTACTACGAGATTCAAAGCAAAACCAACTTTCCAACTCAAACCATGCAACTGATCCCCAAGTTTACATGCTTCTAACTGAGCACAACCAACCAACACAGCCGAAACGCTCGACGGGGTCGGTCTAATACTCTCTCTTAACATTTCAAGAAACAACAAAATCGCATTTTCAGGGCAATGGGTGTCCAAATAACCAGAAATCAAAGCATTCCATGACACCACATTTCTTTCAGGCATTTCATCAAACAGTTGCTCTGCTTCTGTAACAATACCACATTTTCCGTACATATCAACAAGAGAAGTGTTGATAAACACATTTGAATCGAACCCCATTTTGATAATCTGGCAATGGGTTTGAATTCCAACTGATAAACGACCAAATTTTGCACAGGTGGAGATGATTTGATTGAGGCTAAATTGGTCATGTAGAAGATCATTTTGATGTAATTGAGGTAACAAGTCTAAATTAATGTTATTTGATTCATTGTATTTGTATCTGAAACTATGGTAACAGATTTGGTTGGATAATATTGCTTGTTTTCCTATGTTGTAGCAGAGGTGAAAAGCAGGTGATCTTGAAATCATTTTATGTCTAATCATTCCCTGTTTGAGAGGTCATTATCCACTTTGACTTTGGTTCGGTTCCATTTTGAAGTTAAAAATTAAAAATTTGAGTATTAAAAGTTGTCGTTGGAAAAAAAAGTTAGAAGTTTTAACTTTGATGGGTAGAAATTTTGAAACTTGAAACCTAAAAACACTTAAAGTTTCGGATTTTTTAAATTTGATCAAATTTTATGGTCAAATAAAGTTTTATTTGTTTCAATTTGATTATTAATTTGCACTTGATAAGAAGTTTAAAAGAAAATAATTTTGGGATAATACATTAGAAATATGTAGAGTGTATGAAAATTTACTGAACTTATATATATCATGTAGAAAATTAAAATTAAAAAATTATACAAAAAAATAAGATATTATTTTGAAATAGATTAAAAAAAATAGTATGACAAATAAATTGAAATGAAAAATATATTTGAAGATAAATTATAAAATTTATAAGCAAACAACTAGCTTACTATATTTATTTGCATATCCTAAAGAAAGTTAAACTTTCACTAGGCATTTCATTCATCATATCATATCATTACATTACACTAAAAGTGAAAAGGTTCTAAATCTAAAATTAAATTATCGTTTTATTCCAAAATTAAATTAAAATATTATAAATTATTTAATTAATTAAATATTAAGTTATAAAAAGATAAAGCATTTGAAGAGTTTGGAATCAATAACAGAGTTTTATGTTATAAATATAATCTCATCAATTGTATTAAATCAAGTAATAGACGGAAGAACTACTCCATCCACCAAATAGTCAATGCATGTTGTTTTGTGCAATTTTTTTATTAGAATTTACGATTAGTATATGAGTACTCATTGATATGAATATACATGTAAATCACGTGTCAAGATATTAATATAGTAATATTATGTCAAACGAGTATATAATTTCTAGTAGATGTTTTCACAATGCAAGGCACCTCGATCCAGAGGTGTCTGCTTATTTCTTCTTATTATTTTACAAACATACTTTTAAATTTATAACTTTTAGAAATCGTTTGGGTTGAAAATAAGTTATGATGAAATTAGCTTGATTGAAATTAGTTATCTTGGTATTTCTTAGCAAATATTAAGTTTGTTGTCTTAAGAATAATATGCATAGCATATTTGTAGTTTGTTTACAAAATACTCCTTATAAATCTAAAAGATGCGAAAAGTAATATATAAAAAACGTTTGAGAGAGTATTTTTGTCATTTAACCTTTTTTTTTTTCCAAATAAGTTATCCCAAAATAATTTTTTCCATCATAGGCCTGAATAACTTATCCAATACTAATTATTAATCATGTAATAACTTATTTCAAACTTTGAAGTACTACAAATTCATGACATAATTATCTCCATTTATCCGTCACACCAAACGTGCTTAAAATTTATCAAAGCATGAGAGAAATGGCCATTGGCACCAAAGCCACTGACATATACACAAAACTTCTCGAAACCTATGCCCAAAATGCGGCTTTACAATTAGGCAAAGCACTACATGCACACTTAATCATCAATGGATTAGCTCAAAGAACCCATTTTGCTTCAAAGCTTATTGCTTTTTACGCAGAATGTAAACAGTTATCCCATGCACGTAAACTGTTCGATAAAATTCCCAAATCAGATATTCGACGTTGGATTGTTCTCATCGGGGCGTATGCTCGTCGTGGGTTTTACGAGGAGGCAATGTGTGTTTTCTATGAAATGCAAAGGGAAGGAAAGAAGCCGAATAAGTTTGTTATTCCTAGTGTCCTTAAAGCGTGTGGACGCTTCAATGATTTTCGAACAGGGGAGGTACTGCACGGTGTGATTCTGAGGAATAAGTTTGCTTTCGATTCGTATGTGGTTAGTGCATTGATAGATATGTATTCAAAGTGTGGTAGAGTTGAGAATGCGAAGAGGGTGTTTAATGGTGCGGTGGAGAAAGATTTGGTTGCGATGAATGCTTTGGTTTCTGGTTGTGTTCAACAGGGGAATGTTAAAGAAGCATTTGATTTGGTGGAGGAGATGAAAGATCAAGGTATGAAGCCTAATGTGGTGACGTACAATACTTTGATTGCAGGGTTTTCGCAAGGAGATGATCGAGGTATGGTTTGTAAACTTGTTGAATCGATGCACGATGATGGCCTTGAGCTAGATGTAGTTTCTTGGACTAGTATTGTTTCCGGGCTCGTGCAGAATTTTCATAACAAGGAAGCTTTTGATACATTTAAGCGAATGTTGGATGATGGGGTTTGTCCAAGTTCAGCTACGATCAGTAGCATACTGCCTGCTTGTGCAACCGTGGTGGATTTGATTCGTGGGAAGGAGATACATGGTTATGCGGTAGTGATGGGGATTGAGAATGATGTATTTGTAAAAAGTGCTCTCATAGACATGTATGCAAAATGTGGATACATATCTGAAGCAAAGCACTTGTTTTCTAAGATGTGTGATAGAAATACAGTAACCTGGAATATGATGATCTTTGGCTACGCCAATCATGGGTACTGCAGCGAAGCAATTGAATTATTCAACCAGATGTTGAGAGAGGAAGAGAGGAAACCAGATCACTTGACTTTCACAGCAGCTCTGACTGCTTGTAGTCATGCTGGACTTGTGCAGTATGGAGAAAGTTTATTCAAACTTATGCAGGAAAAGTATGCGATAAAGCCAAGATTGGAGCATTTCGCGTGTATGGTGGATCTTTTAGGGAAAGCAGGGAAACTTGATGAGGCTTACAATTGGGTTCAGAGCATGTCAATTGAACCAGATTTGTTTGTTTGGGGGGCATTATTAGGGGCATGTAGGCAGCATGGAAATATGGGTTTAGCAGCGGTTGCTGCTGAAAAATTGGCTAAACTTGAACCTGAGTGTGCTGGAAGTAGTGTGTTGCTATCAAGTTTATATGCTGATGCAAGTAAGTGGGTAGACTTCGCGAAGGCAAAAAGTGTGATCAAGAAGAAGAAGCTGAAAAAGGTTCCTGGCTATAGTTGGGTAGAAGTTGCATAAGTTTTCAGATGGCTAGAGAAGGTGAAGATCAAATTAAGTTGCCATGGGAAATACCTGGTTTAAATCGCAGTAAGATATAAAAGGTCAGGAAATTTCATAAACAACTGAAAGAGGCAAAATGTACATCTCTATGGATCACCTTCAAAATGAGATATCTGATCTGAATCTTAAATTTTGTTGATGAAACACGATCAAACGTGATCATTCAGATTTTGTTGCATGCTGGTTCATGACACGTAGAGCACACTAACTAGGTCGTATGCACGAGGTGAAGGAGTGACTCGAGGGGGGGGGAAGTGTTGAGGAATCTAATGGTTTCTTGACTCTATTCTCACACCAAAGGGAAAAATGTACCACTCAACAAATAGGTAAGCAGTTCTTTACTGAACAAGGTCTAGAATCAAGGTTATCACAACATAATGTATGCGAGATTCGGGAGCTTTGTCATTGCCATCTTGAGTACCAGCTCAGTTTATCTAGGAAATCAAATACAATAAGCAGTCCCGCGAGCAAAAGAACTGGTTTATGAGGAATACAGTGGAATGGAGAACGCCTTGAAGGTTTGTCCAGACAAAGAGTGCTTCAAAAGGGCAGCACCTCACTTCTTATTAAAGAAGCCTTGTCTGAAATCAGAATTTAAGGTGTATTTCAGATGATAGGCTAGTATATACATGCTGCATTCAGCTTTGAGCCTAAAGCCTTGTAAATAAATTGCGTAACATCTGTACTGGGATTTGAGAAATTAATATTAGAATGTATGTTTTCAAGGGAACCTTGGAGCAACAATAAAGTTATTTGTGTGACGGGAAACCTGCGGTTTTGTCTAGATATTCGTTCTATGAATCCACGTGAAGAAACTAAATGACATTACCACTAGTAATTACAATAACAACATATCTAATGAAATCCCACAAGTGGGGTCTAAGGACGGTAGAATGTATGTAGACCATATCCCAAGCGACTGTTCATGGAGGACCCCTATGTTGCTCGGACTCTTCAAAAGTGTCGGCGGGTGCATGTCAGATTCTCAAAAATTACCGAGAATCCGACATGGCTGCGGCATTGAAATTGAAGTCTGCGCAACTTAGGACGACCCTCGACTTGACTATGACATATCAAAGTAGTTATTGAAAAGGAAAAATGCAAATGGAGGAAACAAAGCAACTAATAAGGAAACAGGAACACCACCAAGTGATGAGGTAACCTAAACACAATAAACAAGAAGTGATTACTACCAGTAGTTAACAGTCATAAATTTCATCAAAACACCTTAATCTATGCTCATATTATCATTAATAGCAACATACTTTCCAGTCACCAACCTGGTCCTAACAATGGAAACAATTTCCAATAAATATCACTACTGAACATTTTACAGAAAGAACTTCTCATAAGAAAAATGACTCCCATCATATCAAACACACTTGAATAGAAAAGGGCACCAAGCATATCACAACCGTACCAAGAAAATCACAACCTGAACGAGTAGAAAATCGATCAAACCAGTGATTCCAGTAAGTCACAGAAAAAAGAGGATGCTTGGTCCTTGTGCAGAAGGCAAATCCAGCTAGAGACGATGAGATGAAATTGCAAAACCCCTTCTGTCATGAAGGATGAACTAAACCACATTGATCTTTTGACTTCTCTGGATTACAGTTATCGGTTGCTTGATAAACCGCACAATACAGAGATGATACCTACAATCAAGTTCAACAGCATGGTTTCTATCTATCCGAAGTATAAGAACAAGGCAAATGAAAAGCAATCAAGAAAACGAACAGACACATGAGTCTATTGTACAGGTTGTAACTTCTATAAAATTCTATGAAGATTGACACATATAGTACAATAGCAGAGCAAGCACAAATTGAAGATGTTCATTGTATGAAGTATACATGATAAGCAAGTCTATCATTTGCATGAAAAAGAAACGAGCGACTACTCGCGTACGATGTTCTACCAAATAAATAGCCAGAATACAGAAAACACCTGAGTGAGACAATTACCATCCCCCAAGAACAATAAACATAGGGACAGTATATTTCGAAAAGAGAACTAAAACAATTTCTTCTCCACTACTCTTTGAGCATGCATTCAGAGCACTGCTCTTTGACACCTATGAGTGATGTTTTGTAAAATTGGTATACACTTTTGGAGTCGCTAACATACAATATGTGCATATGTTGGCCCCCCTTAAAGAGTAGTTGCTAAGATACGCAGTCATGGTGAAAAGCAGCAGATATAAGGGGAAAGATGAGATGTAAAAAGAGACAGCAACTACACGGCACCACAAAGGCAATTCAGAAAGCCAACTAAGCTTAATCTGTAAGAGTATTCACTTCTGCTGTATAATTAATATTAGAAGCATTTCCATGTAATGTTCATGAGAACAAGTGCATACCTAACCACAAAGTTTTTAATAAGGAAAACCTAACCATGATCTACTAATGAGGTAGTAGAGGAAATCAAAATATACAGACAAGACAAACAAAAAATGAGTAAGTTAATAAAACCATGAAAATTGAAGGAAACCATCTCCCTTGGAAATGGGGTTGGGACAGTGTGAACAACTTTGACACCTGCATCAATCTAGAATGACCTACAAGAAAGGATGTCAACTTCCACTCATTTGCTAAGTAGCCACCATCACAAGTGGTTAGTTTACCAAAAGAAAAGATCCAAACTGCACAAGTCATCAAAATCATTTCAAATTCCACATTAATTCCATGAGTTGTGATTCATGGCATCCAGATGTATATTTTAGAATTTAGACTAACGCAGGAAGCAAAAACATCTATTTAGCTAGAGTCTGCTATAGTATTCAGAGATTTTTCATAGTTACATTATTTTTACGCTGGCCATCAAACCTCCTCCTTTATCTAGGCTTTGGACTGCAACAGTCTGCAAAGCTCACATGGTCAGAGTTTCAAAGCAATAGAAGTTGCATAAAATATAGTCTTCAAACTTTTAACACAAGAAAAGAATATTAAGAAGAGAAAGTACTAAAGAAGGTGCAAATATTGCTTCTTACAATCAGCCGAATTTTACCTACACATTGTTGCTCGTTGAACTAGCTTAAAGAAAGGAAGAGAATGTGACAAACACATTCACATGGTCCACAGACATATATTTACATAGTACATATACATCACATGAAGGGAAGGCCACACATTCACAATAAGGCTAGGCTTCAAAGCTCAAGCAACAACCAAAGAAGTTACGAGCTGTATTGTGAATTTGTGAACCAAGTGATGCACAAAAGATATTCATCAAAAGGTTCTCAAATTTTAATCCCACATGATCTCAATCACACCTTTGCTGGTCAAAAATATATGTAGGTATACTCACAATGATGAGACAAAATCGACTAACTCAGCTAGGCCAAATAATATATTCAATAAACGAGTCGAATATTGTATCATGTTCATTAAATAAGGGGAAAAAGGGCAGCAGATTATGATTTCTTCCCATGTGTCCTAGCCTTGGTGTATAGAGTTGCCTGGTACCTGTTGCTGGTAGGAGGTGATAGGTATCCGTGCAATTAGTCACGGTGCACGAAAGCTGGCCCGCACACAACGTTATCCAAAAAACAAAACAAAACAAAACAGGGCAATAGATTATTTTGTTTGAAAAATTAAGCTGCCTCAGAGAAATGTAACCACATGAAATGTTAGGCACTTTTACTTTTAGACTTAAAGAAAGCACAAACATCTTGGAGCCACAAAGTTGGTCAATGATGTATGATACAATCATTTCTGTGTTATAGAAAGAAAATATGGCTGTTAAGAGGCGAATTAGGTATTTATGCTGCATATACCCATGTTAGGCAGCTGACAAGTTCCTAACTTACTGTTGAGTCTTTGATCATTACTGAAATCAAATATCTCATACTAACATTAAGCAAAATGTCAACACTTATCATTAAAAGGATTGTATAAATGATTTGCTGCTGTTCGGTGAAATTTATTTCAGGAAAACATTCATATCAATGCTTTACAAGAATAGATCAAAGAAAGTACCATTTTTGTTGTCTGACTCAAATGTGTCCCAGATGTTACCAGACTAATAGTCGTGGTGTCTATCGTAAATTCTCTAAGCTCAAGCATCTGGCTGGTCCACAATACAAATTAAGCTACAGTGGTGCTGGGTATCATTGGATAAACATTTCATAAGCTTCTAATAATCACCAATGATCAATAAGACAAATACATCTTTGTTTTATCAGGACAAATTCCTTTTTATTTTATTCTGGGGTAAAAGCACGAGCCAGAATTACCAATGCAACAACTACTTCATTTGTACATATTGATCAGACATTCAGAATGAAACCCCCTTTTTCCCCTCTAACACAAACTCTTTTTGTTAAAGGACAATGTACTTTATAATCACCATAAGAAAAAGATATCAGATTCCCCTTTATACAGCCATGTTTAACTACTGATGCATCAGAAATAATCCAGACAGAAATCAAGTAATGGTGACGAGATATTTCCTGTTCATCAAGAAATGGTAAGTGGTGCAGCAAGGAAACCAGCAGTTGGTAATGACTGAAACAAATGCAAGTGAAAGCAACACATAAACTTTAATTTTCTCAAAATGTAGAATGCCACATGTAGTGTGACACTTGAGATCCAACAGATACAAGTGCTCTCATTGTGTATCTGGTAGAACATTAGATACAACAAAAACATATCTAGAATGCAGAAATACGATCGCAAGGAAAACGATTTCAAGTAAGGTGTTACAACAAATATTGCTACAGTATGTTGGAGGCTAAAAGAAAGAAATTTCTTTGCTTTACTAGCTTCATTTCCAAATTAGAATGGGTTGATCCTTTCTTGAAATGCAGGTTGTGGCACAGAAAAGGCATTATATGTTCTTAGTTGATCATCCATCTTAGTTTGCATCAATTTCAATATATCAGCAAAAGAAATTTCTTTTAGTATCTTACAATCTGCAGCTATAGAAATTAGAATAGGATCTTTTTTTTCAGCAACAATACACTTCCAGGATAATGAAGATGATTGTATGACAACCAAATATTCCGTACACGCAATTAATTTATTAAAAAGTTCCAACTCATTCCATATCTTGCACACTAACCGCCAGATAAAATGTTCTATGGCCTGAAATTCCTAGAACTAGTTTGCTTTTTGTCATAGTAAAAAATCTGCAATCAACCGAAAAGAGGAAGTAGTAAGCAAAATGTAGGAGTAAGCAGACACTCCTGTATTGTCTACACCCACTTCCTAGGAAAAATCTGGTTTTGCCATCAATTTGTATATTATAAAAACATCGGCACACCAAAAGATACGCAACAATAATTACAATACAAAAGGAAAAAGAGAATCCGGTTATTGTACTACTCAAGAAAAGAGTGATGAAACAACAATTTTATCCTGTAGCCTATTCTAAGCTCCTTTCTGAATAAGAAGCTATAATCGGAAAATGACCTGGCCCTAAGAACTTTAGAGCAATTTATGAAACTTTTTACCTATAAATCTACCAAATCTAAACAAGTAAGAAAATGGCCTAAAGGTTCTAACTCGAATTCCTAGTTTGCATTCCACCAAATGAGATTTCTGATGAACAATCCAGTAATCAACCCTGTATAAACAATTAACTATTAGCAGACAAAGAGGTCACAAACAGTAGAGTTGCAACTTGTATAGAATCAAGAATCTACCTCTTTTTCTGTGTCTATAACTATTTTTCACCAGGAGCAACATGATGATAAGAACCAAATTTATTTCCAGACCAGTCCCGCGGTTGCCCCATATTATACTGATGATGAAACCCATGTCCATGTCCTGGCATTCCCATCATAGGCACTGGCACCATTTGCGGCGGATACATCATTGGCATCGGCATTGGCATAGGCATAGGTATATGGCCATTACTACTATGACCATTACCACTGTGTCCATTACCACCGGACTGCTGCAAACTCTGTGGCACAGGCGTGGACGCGAACAAATGATCAGACGAAGAAGGTCCCTCATTTGACAACCCTTGCATTCTCTTCAAATACAACCTGTACTTCTGTAAATGACTTGCAACATTTTCCCTCGTTAGTCCTTCCACATTCATTAGCTGCATAATTGTCTTCGGCACAGCATTTTTGATCCCTAAATGCGCCACGACGTCCACAAATCGCTTGTGCAACTGCGGCGTCCAGACTAGCCGCGGTCGCTTCAGCGTCTTAGCTGAATTATCATCTCCACAATTCTCATTCCTCAATGCCGAATCAGCCTCTTCAGTAATCATATCCGGGTCTATCCTCCGGGTCTTCCTCGATTCGGATCCATCTCGTGTCAGATCCACCTCATCGTTCTCGTGATTTCTCTCTCCGTTCCTTCCTTCGTTGAAATTAAACTTCTCCGATAACATATGTAACGGTCCAGCACGGAGAGACGAAAACGTACTCTCCGAAGCACGATTGACATCTGCCATCGTCTTCGCCGATTCCGGCGTGATTCTAAACGCCGACGCTAGCTCCGGCGGGATTAAAACCTGAGATAGCGGCGTCAGATCGTCAAAACTAGGAAGTCCTTCTTCCCACTCGAGCACACGGTTATCATCTCCGGCGAAAGCATCGCCGTCGGTGATTTTCACTTCTTCACCCATAGAGAACCTTCTCGAATCCCAAACTTCTTACAATTTTTCTCCTTTTTTTAAATACAATTTAATTATTTTCGAGTTAAATCCAATCTTCCGTGATATCAGTAGAGGATTGGATCAGAGTAAACAGGATTTTCCGGTGAGTTCGCCGGCGAGAGAAAGGAGGTGTGTGTGGCGGTGGAAAAATGGAAAATATAGTAATAAATAAAGGGAAAAAGTGAGAGAAAAAGTGCAAATATCTGATTCTAAAATTGGCCCAATATTGCCAGCGTGGACAATTTCGCTAGATATTTTTCTATCTTATCTTACTAGAATCTTTATAAAAATATCTATATCTCTTTCTCAGTTTTTACTTACTTTTTTTCCTTTTTTGGTCGATTGATGATTATATTTTTACATTACTCCCTTCGTTTCATTGTAAGTGACATTTTTTAATTTAACACTTTATTAATAAAAAAATATTTAAAATTTATAATCTAAAATCATTCTTAGATATTTCATTTTCTGTGATTGAGAATTATTTAATTACAAGTAAAACGAAAATTTTAAAAAATAAATTATTTCAAATTAGAATAAGATGATATTCTTTTTGGGACAGACAAAAAAGGAAAGACTGTCATATAAAATGGGACAGAGAGAGTATTAGATACAGTAATCCGTGCTAGTACGAATCTAATTTATATTATTTTTTATTTTAATTTATGT
>JAPFFP010000094.1:945864-969741 GCA_026153255.1 Solanum medicagineum | reverse complement strand
CTCCACTTCTTTCTATCTAGGGTCATGTCCTCAGTGAGATCAAGTTCCGCCATATCATGTCTAATCACCTCCCCCCATTACTTCTTCGGTCTACCTCTACCCCTCCGTGTAGCTCCTAAAACCAACCACTCACACCTCCTAACAGGAGCATCGGTACTTCTTCTCTGCACATGTCCAAACCATCGCAGTCTCACTTCTCTCATCTTATCAGCCACCGGAGCCACCTCTAGCTTCTCCTGAATGGTCTCATTCCTAACCTTGTCACTCCTAGTGTGACCACACATCCATCTCAACATCCTCATCTCTACGACATGCATCTTCTGGACATGTGCATTTTTTATTGGCCAACACTCCACCCCATACAGCAAAGATGGTCTAACCATCAATCTCTAAAACTTACCTTTGAGTTTAGGTGGTATCTCCTTATCACACAATACTCCAGATGCAAGTCTCCATTTAGTCCATGCTGCCCCAATATGATGTGTGACATCATCGTTGATATCGCCACCATTCTGGATAATCGACCCCAGATACTTAAAGTTTTCCCTCTTGGGGATAGGTTGAGTGGCAAGCCTCACATCAAAGTTTGTTTCATCCCTCTCAACACTGAATTTGCACTCCAAGTATTCAAATTTGGTCCTGCTCAATTTGAATCCTTTGGACTTCAAGGCATGTCTCCAAGCCTCCAACCTATCATTAACTTTAGTCCGAGTCTCATCAATCAGTACTATGTCATCTGCAAATAGCATACACCATGGTACCTCCTCCTGAATAGATCGCGTCAACTCATCTATCACCAAGGCAAACAAGAAAGGGCCCAACACAGATCCTTAATGGAGTCCCATCTCAACAGGAAAATACTCTGAGTCTCCACCCACCGTTCTTACCCGAGTTTTTTTTGATGACCACTTCAACAAAAAAATCTTTACAGTGAAAACTAATGACTAACCTCAATTTTGGTACTAAAGCAATTGGATTAAAGTTTTTTCTCTATAGATTATAAAAGGACAAGATAAAGCCATTCATCAAAGGTATGAAATGTGCATATTATATATTAACAATAAGCAAGATATATGCTCATAACAAAATCCTCGTGTCTGGCGGGAGGGGGGTGAAGGGGCCTGGGATGGTTATGCCCCGTAATGTTTTTGTACATCTTGGTACTTTATTACAGTAATAAGCTTTTACCTTACCAGGAAATAAAAAATTTTTAAAATCAGGAATTGCCAACTCATGCACATTTTATGCATTGCTCCATACTAGTCAAGAAGTGAGGATATTGTGTACACGAACTACTATCTCAAGAAAAAGAATATAAAATAATTACTTCTAATACGATAGTCTAGAAGCCAGTAGCAGCAATATGCTGAGTGGTGAATATTCTATACCTGAACAACATAATTTCCATACTGGTCCTGTGCCAACATGCTTACAGATCCCAGGATTTCTTCCATCACCTTATTTTGAGTTTCTGGATCACTACAGTGTTCCAGTACTCTCTGAAAGATCAAGGAATATTAGTAATATACCAAACTAAATTACTATGGCAAATGGATAAGAAACATCACTGATCTACCTGTATTACTCGACAGCCATATGGATGGGTAGAGAGAGTAATAACTTGTCCAAAAAAAGTCGAGACAATAAATTGGATGTGTTCTTCTGGTACACATTCAATACATTTCTGAATGACATGATTCCCATTCTGATCTCGTACACAGCGCATGACGTGGCCATCAAGCTCCTCAACCATTTTAATCTTCTGGTCCACATCAACTACTTCTATTGCCTGCAGAGTGAACCATACCACAATTTTCATCTCAATATAACTCAAGTTATTGAGAAGCAGCTGATAATCAGCCCAGAGAGCCCATTGGTTGGTGCTAGATTAAGTGTATCAGAATAAAAACCAAAAACAAAATATTAACCCCAGCAAATATCAGTTGAGCATTTCTAGATTCACTTTGGTATACCTTCTGTATCACACGACAGCCATACATTTGAAGGCTCAGTGTTAGTACATGCCCAAAGAGTATGCTAGCCAATTCTCTCCTCTGAGATGACATTCCATGCTCAAAAAACTGCACCAGAAATAGGTACACATTTAAAGAGAAACAAGACAAACTTGGAGATCATGCAACTCAAAATCAATATACTCCATAGAACAAGCAAAGTCAGACATACCTTCTGGATTACGTAATTCCCAAAGACATCAGTCATCAAAGTAAGAGCATGGGGAAAAATTTCCTGGAAAACCATGTTTTTCTCCTCAGTGGTTGCAGTTTCAAGTTTTTGTTGAATGAACCGGCTCCCATACTGGTCAGCACTGATCATAGATGATATACAGTTTTAGAAGGCAAGTGTACTTGGGAAAAGACCAAGACGGATAAAATTTATGATACATACCTGAACTCAACAACGTGCCCTGCAATTTCTGAAAGTTCAAAACACTTGGCCTTGTTGCTTTTGAACTCTTCCAGTAGGGAGGATGCTACACTGTTCTCCATGTTATCCAAGTGATATGGTCCTATGACACCTCCAGCTATGTTTCTCATTCTACCAGGAAATCTCATATTATAATCACTATGCCTCATAGGGCTACCAGGTCCTACTGGAGAGACTGGACTTGCTAATGGACTCCCAGGATACGATAAACCAACTCCAAATGCGGGATTTCCAAAATAGCCATGATGACCTGAACCACTACTTTTACTATTCAATGGGACCCCATATTGAGATTTTTGAGGTAACACATTACCAATATAAGCTTTCTGAAGCAAGTCCATATATGAATTAAGCATATAGTTCCTGTCCAAGGAAGGATCATTAAGAGCAGCAACCTGTGCAGCATATTCAGATGTCAAGTACTGAAGATACATAGGATCCACGAAAGATGTTGGCAGAGCATTCCCTCCCATTTGATTTCCCATTCTGCTGAGAGTCTGCTCTGAGGTTGCAGCGCTTAAGTTAGATACCCCCAATATCCGAGAGTCCAATCCAGGAACAGCCATTGCTGATGCTGCAGCAGCATTTCCAAATAAAGGTGGCAAATTATAGTTGCCAAGATGGCTTGACATTGGACTGACAGGATGACCAGTTAATCCATAATTAGAAAAGGATGAATTTGGACTATCCATTTGCGGATACTGAGACAGTACGCCACCTCCACCATTCAATCCCGACGTTGGGGATCCTTTGAGGTATGAACTATTGGAACCAGTAACAGCAACAGAATATGGTACTTTTGCAGACTGAGCAGTAGAAGCTATATTAAACTTAGGGGATTCAGACTGCTTCAGGAACTCATGCTGCTTCGTGTTATTCTGTCCACCTGCAAGATTGTGAGGATAGTGTTAAAACCGACATCCTGTTCAATCCAAGAAAATGACCTCAACTAACATACCATTAGATATATTCATGCCAGATAAAGCAGCAACAAGCTCTGCAGGCTCAGTTTTATGAGACGACACACCATTAAACGGATTCGGACTACTAACACCTCTCTTCTCTGAATTGACTGCCCTCCCTCCACCAATAGGTGTTAGGGAAGGGCTAGGAGCCCTCGCAATGTGTTGGGGATCAGGAGTGGTACTTCTTGATAAGGAAGCCCCCAAAGCAGCAGCATATGAATAGGAAGTAGGCACCTCATCATGTTGAGCAGCAGATGGGATTTGTGTGCTTGATGCAGACCTCATTGGCTTTGCAGAAGAAAGCTCATGATGAAGATGAGAAAGCTCAGGTTCTGCTGAACCAATTGTATCACTGCTTCCGTCAAACGCATTTTGGCTAGCTGGACGTGAAGGGTGACCAGGAGCAGGAGACACGCGGCTAAAGTCATCCTGGATGAAACATGGTTTAAAACCCATCAGATGATTACATAAAATACCCTCCCTGGATTAAATATAAAGGAGTTTCTCCTTAGCAAAAATAATTACAAATATCGTCACTCAATTTATAAATGTAAGGAAAAAATTAACTCTACAAAAACAAATATTGATTGGAACTCAAAATTCTGAAACCCCAAAAGAAATAAAAATGGTAAAAGAAATGCCATTGGCAACATAACACCTATAATAAATCAGATGCCAGGCAGCAGAGAGAAGCTTTGAACCATTTCATTTAAGAAGATTATGCTTTGTAAGGTTCGGAAAAATTATCCAAAACGGCTCTTTATAGAGTACAGAAATTCCATTCAGCTGGAAACCCATATAACATTAAAAGAGAAACTATAGATCACAGGGAATGGGAGAAGGATGGAGCACAACATCCACCAACCAGAAAAGCAGATTTGAAATGTAGGACCAGAAGATCAGACATGGCTGAGTGTACTTAAAAGGGCAAGAAATGAACAAAAGGCATTTTCATACCACTAAACAAAGAAATGCAACAACATTGCAAGACTATCATTAATTGTTACATAAGTTTGGTCTTATCATGCAAATGCTAAAAGCCGATATCATATAGGAACCATACATACACACAAACATACCAATATTATGATCTTGTATTCCTTCTCAAAAACAACAGGATCTTGTATTCCTTCACAAAAACATCAGGATCTTGTATTGCTTAATGAACTAAAGGACGTTTTCAAACCCAATAAACAAGAAATGAAACTTTCTTCCTGTCGACAAGAGATGTTTGCTTTTATTGGAGCACGTGCACACACCATTATCAGGATAGTAATTGTTTATGCACTAAAGCGTGTTTCCGTACCCAATGAACAAGAAACACAACATTGTAGGAGACGTTTGCTCTTATTGGAGTATGCACTGCCCCACGTTTCCTCAAAGCCAATACCGCATTTGGTGTGATTAATTGTTACACTAACAACAACATACCCAATGTATTCCCACAAGTAGGGTCTGTGGAGGGTAGAGCATCGGCAGACCTTACTCCCACCTCCTAGAGATAATTGTTACACTATTTTGCTCATATCATGTGAATGTAAAATCAGCTTCATATCTAGTAAATAAAGTGGTTCACTAACAAAAAGAATGATTTCCAACACATAAATTTTAAGCAACGTTCATGATAGGAGACCTTCCACGTATGATTCAAAATATTATCATGAAAGGCTTGTGCTGCAAATTGTTACCATTCAGTAGAATCAGTTTAGATGAACATGAATCAACTACCACGTAGAATTCATGCCACACAATAAAAAAAAAACCACAAACTGATAACGCCAAGTCCAAACAGCTCAAGGAAACTTGTAGGTAGTAGTTTCTTAGTTGAAACATACTAGTTATGAGATAAATTCATGAAGTATTTATGCGAAATGTCAAAAGAAACACTAAATAAAGTTTCAAGTATGCACCTGGAACATTTCAGCAATGCTCTTCTTTTTACTACCTAGTCCTAGTCCTGGCAAACCAATCAGCCCATCACCACCCCATTCCACAGAACCCTGCAATGTATCCATCTCATTCTCACTTTCTGCTTTTTTCGAGTTAAATCCCGGAGGCATCGGAAAAGGTGACCTCCTACCATTACCATTATCATTCTTGTTAACCTTCCTCCTATCACCAATAGCTGAGCTCCCTCCTTGCAACCTCTGTGAAAACCGCCAATCTTCTTTGGACAACAGAGGCGGAGGCAACCTAGGATTAAGATTTACATTCGAGTAATAGTAAGATAAGTAAGCAGGATCAGACCTTAGCTCCTCCTCAGACATGAAACCACTATTAGTGAACAATCCACCCGCTGCATTCAATGAACCCTCAACAGTAGGTGGAGCTGACCCACTTCTATACATATTCAGCTCCTTTTCACGTTCATCAGCTTCTTGTCGTCGCTGGTCACGAAGTAACATCCCAATCTCTGTCTCAAACTCATCTCCAAACGAATTTTCATTGTTTCCCATCATTGGTCTCCTACCTAATTCAGATACCATCTTCACAAACTTAACACAACCAATAGCACACTCATCCCACAATCCTTAACAACCCAACAAAGCTATCAAAATCAAGACCTTGTAATACAAACCTTAAATTCCACAAACCCCACCAAGACAACCTCAAAATCAAACCTTCAAGAAAATCCAATCTTTGATCAACTAAAATTCCAAGAAAGCTCCTTTCTCAACATCCATAATCAAAGTCACTCCATAACAAAATATAATCACTACCCACAATCCTTAACAACCCAACAAAGCTATCAAAATCAAAACTTTATCATACATAAAGTTTAAAAAATCTACAAACCTTTAATCAAATAGAATTCCAAGAAAGCTCTTTCCTCAACATCCAGCCTCCAAAACCTCCATGATCAAAAACCAATTTTACACAGTCAGCCCACAAAACCTAACCACCCAAGAAAAAAGAAACCCCAAACTTTTTTTTCACATATAAACCTCAAAACTACAAACCCCACATGTACAAACTGAAAACTTAAAGATTCATGGTCATAAAAATCCAATCTTTGATCAACTGAACTTCAAGAAAGTGACTTTTTCTCAACATAAAACAGGTAAATAGAGACAAAAGTGAGTAAATGTGAGAGATGATGAAACTGAAAAAGGGAGAGAAGAGAGGAAAAAAAATCTGGCGGCGAATCAATCCTGTTTTAGGGTTTTGGTTTTGAAGTACTATTAGGGAAGAGCTGATTAAATGCAAAAAATCAGAAACTTTATCAATAGGTGTTTATATGAGCATATAAATATAAAAAGAAAAATATTCTTTTTCCCTTGTTTTTAGAAAAGTAAGTTAAGTTAAAACTAACCTAATCATTGATTAATTAATAATAATTTTAGAAAAGTAAGGTTTTAATCTTTTTTTCTTGTTTAGAAGGAAAGGATAAGTTTGAACATAACAAGTATAGAGGCTATTTTTAATCCAAAAACTTATTTATTAATGTCATGATCATTAAATTATTCCCTCTATTTAAGAAATAATAATTTTTTTTCCTTTTCTATTTGTTTTATATGTTAAAAAAATAGTAACTCATTTTCTTTTTGACAAAAATTTAATTTCAGCTTTCTACTGGCATGTCTAAAGTCATAAGATTAAAAGGTAATTCAGTACATTTTAACAAAACTTTGATTTAGAACCATCTTTATTTTTTCAAACTTTATATCAAGTCAAATTAAATCATTCTTTTTTTAAACGGAGAAAGTATCTTTTTTACATTGTTATATTTTATTTTTTATATATATAAAAAAATTATTTGGATTAAGAATTCATCAAAATAATTTATATATATTCATAAAACAACGATAAAACTGCACAAAAGATTTTCTCAAATTTATTTATAAAAAAAATTAATATTAATTATTTTTTTGTTGTTGTGATCATTAAATTATCTATTAAGATATTTACAACAAACAACTATAGTGTATTAATTGTAGCTCTATAAATGGATATGGAAAAAAATAATGTGTATACATTTAGAGCGAATTTTTTTAGATAAATACTCTGCTTGAGATATTTAAGACATTAGAAACTTAGCAATAATAATATTTTTTTTAAAATAGAGAAAACAAAACTAATTTTTTTATACTAAATATTTTTTTTAAGAGAAAAATAAAGTGACGTTTGTTTTGTATGCCTAGTCTTCATAAAGAAGAATGTGAAAATTGCCACGTCTCCTCTTAATTAGATTGGGGACTGCCATCCTTTTTTAAAAAAATTCTCTATTCTTCTAGAAAGAAAATTTTCTTATTTTTTAGTAAATATCTCATCTTTATTCTCTTTTATTTGGGAAAATAAAAACCTTAAGAAAAGAAATTTTTTGTTGTTAAGGGAGTACTTTTACCATTTTTTCAAAATAAATCTTAGATATTGGATGATAAAAATAACAAATTGTAATTATAATTAGAATCTTTTTATATAAAGAGAGATGTGTTATGAAGTTAACTTAAAAAAGATTAATAATATTATTGTAGACAAAAATGAAAATTTTCTTTTACGACATAATTCTTAAGATATTTATTTATTGAGTCTCACTAAAGAAAACATCAAAGAATCATAAATAGGGCATTAGCCATTAAGAATGTGCAAAAGATTATGGAGTTGTGAGAGACTAACGAGGAGGTAGATGGAGGAGATATAGATATTACTATCATAAAGATAAAAATTACTCCTAGGAGTTATGGCATCCACAATAACATATTTACTACACTCCTTAGATGACCATTAATAAATATGTACATGATTAAAATCTTACAAGAAAAAGTTCCTAGTGAAAACAAAATACATACATTTTATAATACATATTAGTTATCATCTCATTAAAAATTTTATCAAAAAACTATTGGGATAATACAGACTAATGAAAAAGGGCTATAAAGTATATTTTATTCTCCTTAATGCAAATATCATTAAATTTCTTGGAGACGGTGCATCTTAATCTTATATGTCAACTTCTAAAGTTGGGATTGATGATATTTTAGTGAACAGATTTGTCAAAGATCTTTGCCCTTCTGAAAATTATATGTGAAAAAGATTTTTGATGAAATGTACTTTATTTTATCTCCTTCTGCATATTTTTTGTCAATTGAACTATACAAGTAGCATCTCCTATGTGTTTAATCACTTATTGTCACATCCCAAATTCGACTTGAAGTAATAGGCAATCCGATCCAATGCTAAGAAACCACACTGAAAGTGTTTTATAGATCTCTAGCACATCATAAAAATAATAACAATATGCTTGAGTACTGGGTACTCACTAAGTGTCTTGTGTCAAGAGTTAACATAATAATAAATATTTTAATTTCAATCTACCATATATAGCAATATGCAAGGAAAAATTAATATTATTTATCATCATCATACCACCCAAGGACAAGTATAAAATAAAAATTTCATTATATTTACAGGGGTAAATCAAATAGTCATCTCAAAATAAAGGCAATCTACATAAGTCATCCTAAAATATGAGTAATAAAAGAACCAAACAACAATTAGGGGAAAACTAAGTTTATGCCCCTTTGAAACAAACTATTTATATCTATATACTCCTTTATATTTATGCCCCTCTACTATTAAAATTTGTGCCCTAGTGTCATGTTGATGTCAGCTACCACCTTGTATGATATACCAATATGGTATCAATAACAGATAAGATATCACAGAGGATTAAGCTCGGTCCTATATGATATCAATATACCGACAGAATATTATAAAGAATATATTTTCTACTAATTCAGAATTTAATAAATAAGTTTGTGACTTTAATAATTTTCTTTTAATTATTTTATTTATTAAAAAAAGAGCTCAAAATATATGATGCCGATAGGGTATCAATATAAGATGGAGTATCATAAGAATATATTTTCTACTAATGTAGAGTTTAATAAATAATTTTGTGACTTTAATAATTTTCTCTTAATCGTCCTATTTCCTAAAAAAAGAGCTCAAAACTATATGACACCGATAAGGTATCAATATACCAATGAAATATCGCAGAGAATTAAGCTTCAATCTTCTATAATACCAATGTGGTATCAATATACCGATGAAGTATTACAATAAATATATTTTCTACTAATTTAGAGTTTAATATTTTTTTTAATTGTTTCTTATTTATTTCTTAAAAAAGAAACATAGCCTTATATGATATCAATAGGGTATCAATATACCGCCAGAGTATCATAAAAGATTGAGCTCATTCTATATGATATCGGTATATTATATGTGTGTGTGTGTGTATATATATTGTCGGAGTATCACCAAGGATTATTTCATAGTTTTCATGCAAATATTGTGTTGACATCTGCATGATGTCATAGGCGAAACAAAAAGGAAAAAGTGGGGTAAGAGGGTAAATAGTTTGGGTCACGGGTTCATTAAGGGTAAATAGTTTGAGTTGGTCCATTAAGGATAAATAATTTCACATTAGGTCTATTTTATATAGTTTTCCTAATAAATAGAGCGTCCTGCCAAGACGTAATCCAAATAAATATTTCAATAATGACATATCAATGAAAAATATTAATAAATCATAAGTCATGACGTAGTAATCAAAAAGTTCTTTCAAAATTGTTATTCCATAGAAGGGTCGATCAAAGAAAATTTATGTACAATTGAAATTCATGTTTAAAATTGCTAAATTGTCTTTTAGTTATTGATTTTGTAACATCTCATAAATTCTAAGCTAAGATCTAAATTATTCTTATTATTATATGAATAGGCCCAAATTGAATGATTCTTAATTGTGAATAGGTGTCAAGGTTAACTTTTTAGTTTGAGAAGAGTTCTGTAAATGAATTAACCTTGCAAGTCCTTCTACGTAAAGTTGACTTGAAAGTTTTTTATCGATCGAGTTCCGATATAAATTAACATTTAGGTAAACTTAAAATGAGAATATCTCACTTGGATGAATTTTAGGTTGTACGTTGTGATCGTTAATGCTCCCTGCTTTAGGTTCACAAACTCTTCAATTTTAGCCTCCCTCAACTCCTGGGGAAAGAAGTGGTCAAGGAAGGCACTCCAAATTCACTCCACTCAGTTGGCTTAGCATCCTCACCTCGACCCTCTTCCCACCGATTATACCAAATGTTTCCCACATCCTTAAATTGATAAGAAGCAAGTTCAACTTCCTCGATCTCGGTCGCATGCATGGCTTTCAGGACTTTTCACATCTCATCAATGAAATCTGGGGGTCCTCCTCAGCCTTAGACCTTGTGAATACCGGTGAGTTCATCCTTAGAAAATCTCTAAGTCTGCCTGCGGCAGCAGACTCTTGAGAGCCAGAATTAGGAGCTTGTGAGGTTCAGTTGCCATTCTGGGAGGCCACAAGCTGGGTGAGCATTGTAATGGCTCCCCTAAACTCATCCTCTGAAGTGGGAGATGACTGAGCAGTAGGCACCTTTGGAACCCCAGTAGCCTTAGTAGGTCGACCTCGGCCTCTTTTCTCCATCTAGGTAGGCACTTCTGGTGGGGGATTCTTAGTGTTAGAGGCTGAAGCATCTCTTTGTGTGGTAGTATGCTTAGGAGGCATTATTAGCGAATGTGTAATGCACGAATTAGACAGATACTTTAGTAGAGGTAAAATCTATCGCACGAACTCAGAATATTAAAGAAGGATAACCTTCCGAATGTCTTATAGTCTCCTGCTTATAAAGTGTGGTGCACAACACACCTATAAACAAGACTATACTAGACACGCCTTCATAGACCCCCTAGAATACTTGAACTCTGTGCGCTGCTACTAAGTTTGTCACACCCCAGGAGGATACCCTTGGTGTGGCCGGCACTTGAAGAACCATTATTGATCTCTCAAGAGAACTACCTGGCCTCATCATCACATCATACTCAATAGGGAAAGAATGCTCAGAAAAGCGATCATTTTAGATAAATTGGACTCTTATAATAATAGTTTCCACTGATCAAGTTTTGAAAATAAAAACAATCAAACTATCTCTACTCAATGTCTATGAAACCTCTATCCAACTACTCAACGATGCACTGACAGAAGTCTTTTATCACTTGTAGCTGCATAATTGATGCAGGCCCAAATGGATGTCAGTATATGAAATATATTGCTACGTTATAATGGCCAAAGTAAACAAGTAAAGCTCAGACTCAATTCAATCAACTCGGTTCAACACATCAACTCTACGCCTATAAACCAACTCAATGAATATGCTAGTTTAAGAATCAACCATGGGTTGGAGTCTCTAATACTCCTCACGTGCTTCGAAATGCCTTATAAGTGTATTTCTCGGATATCTCAAAAATCATGCAGGATTTCAAAAATCTGACTTCATATTCGTGTTCAAGGGGAAAAATTATGTGGGAAAAGAGTAGCCCCCGAATTTTAGAAGACTCATAGTGAAAAATAATCTTCACAATATGGGCACAAAATAGTGTGCGTGCGTGCCTGGGGCACGACACAATGCAATGTTGCCCCCCCTAATCTGGTCCATGTCGTGCCTAGAATGCGGACCAGTATAATTTTTCTCCTGTTTTTCTTGTTTTGCCAAGATTATTTGGGCAATAACTCAATGCTGATTTAAACGTGAAAACCTTCATCCTTAGCCATTTTTCAACTCAAGAACCTTCATAAAATCTCTCAAAACCCTCTCAATTCCCCATCAAATCCCTATTAAATTTCAAGAATCTCAAGAGCATACTTTAAATTTCAAAGACTCAACTCAAGCTTCAAGTCTCCTTGAAGTTTACTCCAAGAAATTTCAAGTTTTAGATATGTGGATCTTCAGCTGTGGAGCTCAATCCTCTCTTTTATGAAAAGTTTCATAATTTCAAGTTGTATTCTTCATGAGTATCTTCTATTATGCATTATAAACATGAACTGTAATTGACTTTGTCAAATATGGAGTATTATGTATGAATTGCTATTGAAAGCTTATTTCATGAGTTGATTTGAAACTGTTGAAGCTATGCATGATATGAACTATGAAAACTATGCCACATTGTGAACTTTCGACGGATTTCAATACACCCAAAACTAGGGGTTTTACTACTATGTTGGTGTGTTGAATTCTATGACTTTAAAATGATTTAATTTCACTCTTTCATGTCTTATACTATCTAATTGCATGATTTTGAGCATGTGTTCATGTACCCACTATTTTTTACTAAACTACATGACAAGGATTCTTAAGTTGATTATGAATTATGACATAGTTTACAAGTTAAGTGTTTTCATGATAATTATGAGCTCCTAAGCATGTATTAAACTCATGATAGGTTTCTATGATTTACAAGTGATAAGTTGAGCCTTATTCTATAATTCTACCCTCTTGTGTGCAAATTATATCTATTTGAGGGGTCAAGTATGATTACTATTTTACCCTCATGTTCAAGCTAAGCTCACTAGTAGGGGTCAAGCATGCTACAATCTCTACCTCGTGTGAAATGCAATACCTACTAGAAGGGGTCAAGCTTATGTATTGTTTTCTACCATCTAGTATAAGGTATATGCCCATGTAGGGGTCAAGTATGTGAATGAGCTATTCATGCATGTTATCATGTGAAACGCCCCAAAAACGTCGAAAAATGTGCCTCGAAAATGCCCATAATAGTAATTTTCATATATCTCAACATCCATGCGTGATATAAGAAATTCGACTTCATATTCATGATCAGTGAGAAAAATTGAGTGGGAAATTAGTATAAACTCGATTTTAGAGCAACTGTAGTAAAATTTTATTTTTCAAAGTTTACGAAAAACAAAGAGGATCTGTGCCCCTGGCGTGACGCGGTCAGGGCGCGGATCAGTGCATTTTTGTTCCCAGTTTTACTATTTCGGCCTAAGGCTTTGGGGTCTTAGGTCCATGCCCTCCTATGTATAAAAACACATATACTTAGTCATTTGCCAACTTTATATCACTCAAGACGCTCTCAAAACCCTCTCTAATACTTAGACAAATATTTCATCCAAAATTCACGTGTCCAAACTCATTTTCGGATCTCAAGAAATTCATTCAAGCTTCAAGTTCTCACTCATATCTTTGTTAAGGAAATCTCCAAATTTGAAGTATGTGGGTTTCAACCATTGGGTCCTTTCATCCATAGTGCTCAACCTTTCTGTTAAGTAAATTGCATGTTTTCAAGTTGAATTATCTATGGGTATCTCCTGTTATGAATTTGATTATAAACTATGTTGGGCTTTCATAAAATGTTGATTTGTTTAAGCATGTTTTGAGCCATGAATCTATGATTTATTATGAGATTTGATGAGGAGTTCCAATGTAACTTGCATGAGGGTGTTACCAAGTGTTGGTGGGTTGGTTTACATTAAGTTTTCTCACATGATTTCACTCTTGAATTGCATGATTTTGAATTAGCATTACACACTCGTCAAGTGTTTGATAAAATGTCCGGTTAAGGATTCTTGAGTTATTGATAGTTTATTACATGGTTTATAAGTTAAGTGACTTTATGATGATTAAGGGAATGTATATATGGGTATTAAGTTCATGTAAAGTACTTATAGCATTGCAAGTGAATTGTTGGGCTCCTATGTTTGTTGTGTTCTTGGGAAAATGAGAAGTTCTTTCTTGATACTTTATTGTGATGGTTTGATGAGCTATTTTCATGACTCCTACTGAAAAGATTGTATCGTGAGGTATGAATATTCTATACGATCTACCAAAAAGGCTATGCCGTAAGGTAGGTAGAATGATTCATGGCTCCTATCGAAAAGATTATATCGTAAGGTAAGGACATCCTATAACACCTACCGAAAAAATCATGTCGTAATGTACAATTCATGGTTCCCACCGAAAAGATTATATCGTAAGGTGGAATAATTCATGGCTTTTACCTAAAAGATTATATCGTAAAGTAGGGGACGTCTTATACTACATACCAAAAAGTCTATGTCGTAAGGTAGGAGTATTGGTAACTCTCCGAAAAGGTTATACTGTAAGGCGAGTGGGTGGATATGTGACCCATCTCAAGCATGTTTGTGTAAGTTTCGATTATACATATATTTCACATTGAGTTTATGTTCCTTGATTATGACTAAGCATGTATTACTTCAAGCATTAATCATGCATACCATATTGATATTATACTCTCTCTTGCTTGCTTATGCATTTTTATTATGTTGTCTATCACTTGTTGCATTATATTCTACATACTCAGTACATTCAAATGTGCTAACGCATACTTTATGCCTACATGATATTAACATGTAGGGACCGGAGCATCTTTTGATCATCCTCCTCGTGGCTAGTTCGGTATTTTGGAAATAAGCTTTGGTGAGTCCTCAAGTCCAAGGGAAATATCTATCTTACTCTTATCATTTGCTATTTCTTTACAACAAACACTTGATGTTATGAGGGTGAGCCCGAAAAGTGTCTTGGTCCCCGCTTTAATCTATGTTAGAGGTGTTATTGGAACAATTGTCTCGTTGAATCTTGCTTATATTGCTTCGTAACCAAGGATGTGTATATGATATGCTAAGAGGCTTGTTTGTGGTCCCTCCGGTTCCTTATTCGCTGTGTCACATCTAGGCCTTAGGCTTGGGTTGTGACAAGTTTGGTATCAGAGCATTAGGTTGTTAATGGTCCTAAAAATTCAATATACCGCGTCAAGTAGAGTCTTATTCATGGTTGTGAAACGCGCCACAACTATGAATAGGAGGCTATGAGGCGTTTTAGGAAATGTTTCACTTCTTCATGATTTATGTTGTGCTCTAGATGTAAAGATAAGGCATCCCTCCCCTAACGAATTCTCTTTTGCTCTTTTAGATCATGTCACTACCAAGAGGAAGACCATAGAGGGCCTGCACACCTGAGGGAGGTCCGATTCATCAAGCTCCTCAAATGAGAAGGGGTTACACAAGTTGATTTCTAGAATGCCATCACCATGTTGGCCCATGCTATGATAAATCAATTGAACCAAGGGGCCCAAGCCACTCATGCTACTACTTCGGCCTCAAGAGTGAGGGACTTCACAAGGATAGACCCTTCAAATTTCATGGGTCCAAAACGGAGGAAGATCCCCAAGAGTTTAATGATGAGGTATATAAGGTTCTTGCTGTCATGAGGGTGAATTCGGAGGAGAAGACGAAACTAGCGGCCTATCAACTCAAGGGTGTGGACCAAATTTGGTTTGCTCAATATAAATTGGAGAGGGGAAACAATAATGTCATTTCTTGGGAGGAATTCAAGGCCTTCTTCCTTAACCGGTTCTCCCTATTGAGTTGAGAGAGGCAAAAATGATGGAGTTCATGAATGTGAAGCAAGACTCCATGAGTGTGAGAGAGTATGACCTCAGATTCTATAAGCTCTCAAAGTATACTCCTCACTTGGTTGCCGATCCTAGGGCGAGAATGAATAAGTTTGTGTCGGGGGTGTCCTGTTTGGTGAATGAAGAGTGTTGCATCTCTATGCTTGTGGGTGATATGGACTTGTCCCGACTCATGACCTACGTCGAACAACTTGAGGGGGAGAAGATTAGAAAGAGGAGAAATGGGAAGTCAGAGAGCTCGGTTTGATGGTGGTTTCCAAGGTGCCAAGGGTGGCCATTTCCAACAAGTTCACAAATTCCAAGGCCAAGGGTCTTCTAATGCTACAAACAAAAGATTTGCTAATGTTATGGTGTTTAATCCAAGGGTTCAAGGTGGCAATGGTGGGATGACTAATCCTAGGTGCCAAAAGTGTGGGAGAAATTATGGTGGTCCATGCTTCAGGGACTTTAATGCTTGTTATGGTTGTGGTAAAGTGTGTCACAAGATTGTTGATTGCCCCTTTGCTCAAAATAAGGGTAGGGATGGTCGTCCTCAAGGTCAAGGTGCTAATATGGGTCAAAGGGAAAAGGGAGGCCAACAAGGGGGTGCTCCAAGACAAAGTCGGTTATATGTCCTCCAAGGAAGGCAAGGAGTGGATGAGGTGCCTGATGTTCTTATCGGTATGTTAAAGGTTTTTTATTATGATGTGTATGCATTGTTAGATCAGGGTGCCACTCTTTCTTTCATTACTCCTCTTGTTGCCAATAAGTTTCATGTGTGTCCCAAATTATTGTGTGAACCCTATGAAGTGTTTACCCTCGTTGGTGAGTCCATTATTGCTAGAAGAGTTTATAGGGATTATCCCGTGTCTATATTGCATAAAGACTTTCCTTATGATTTTGTTGAACTTGACATGGTGGATTTTGACATTATTCTTCAGATGGATTGATTACATGCATATCATGCTTCCATTGATTGTAGAACCTGTAAGGTTAGGTTCCAATTCCCTAATGATCCCGTCCTTGAGTGGAAAAGTTGTAATATGATGGTTAAGGGTAGTTTCATTTCTTGTCTTAAAGCTCGAAATTGATTTCTAAAGGTTGCAATTACCATCTTGTAAGGGTTAGGGATGTTTAGTTTAAAGTCCTTCCTATTGAGTCGGTTCCGGTGGTCAATGAGTTTCTTGATGTCTTTCCCGATGAGTTTCCCGGTGTTCCTCCCGAAAGGGAAATAGACTTTGGTATAGACCTCCTCCCCGATACACAACCTATTTCATTTCTCCTTTACGGTATGGCCCCGGCGGAGTTAATGTAGTTGAAGGATCAATTGAAGGATTTATTGGAGAAGGGTTTCATAGGGACTAGCAAGTCACCTTGGGTACACCGGTGTTGTTTGTAAGGAAAAGGGATGGTTCTCTTAGAATGTGTATCGACTACCAACAACTCAATAGAGCCACCATAAAGAAAAAGTATCCTCAACCAAGGATAGATGACATATTTGATCAAATACAAGGGGCTAGTCACTTTTCTAAGATTGATCTTCGGTCCGGGTACCATCAAGTGAGGGTGAGGATTTTGATATTCCCAAGATGGCTTTTCGTACTAGGTATTGGCATTTTGAATTTGTGGTGATGTCTTTTGTCTTGACTAATACACCAACAATATTTATAGATTTCATGAATATGGTCTTTAAACCCTACCCTGATATATTTGTGGTGGTATTTATAGATGATATATTGATTTATTCTCTAAGTGAAGAAGAGCATGTGAATCATTTGAGGGTGGTGTTGCAAATTTTGAGGGATGAGAGGCTATTTGCTAAATATGATAAGTGTGAATTTTGGTTGAAAGAGGTTGCATTCCTAGGGCACGTGGTGTTGGGTGATGGAACTAAAGTGAACCCTAAGAAGGCGAAAGTGATAAGGAATTGGCCTAGGCCCTTGACTCCAACGGATATTAGGAGTTTCTTGGGTTCAGAGGGGTACTATCAGAGATTTGTGAATGGTTTCTCTTTCACTTGCTTCCCCTTTGACAAAGTTAGCCCAAAAGAAGGCAAAATTTGTCTGGACTAATGAATGTGAAAAGAGTTTTTAAACTTTGAAAGACAAGCTTATCTCCGGTCCTATTTTGGCCTTACCGAAAGGGTTAGAAGGATTTGTGATTTATTTTGATGCTTTAAGTTTTGGTTTGGGGTGTATATTGATGCAAAATAGTAAGGTTATAGCATATGTTTCATGACAACTAAAGGTGCATGAGCGCAATTATCCCACCCATGAACTTGAATTAGCGGTCGTGGTGTTTTCTTTAAATATATAGGGTCATTATTTATATAGGGTTCATGTAGATGTGCTTATCGACCACAAGAGTCTCCAATATGTGTTCACACAAAAAGATCTTAACTTGAGACAAATAATATGGTTAGAACTCCTTAAGCATTATGATATAAGTATGCACTATCACCCTGGCAAGGCTAATGTTATGGTCGATGCTCTAAGTAGAGTGTCCATGGATAGTCTAGCTCATATTGATGATTGTAACAACGAGGTGACTAGAGAAGTACACCAGTTGGCTCGGTTGGGAGTGAGGTTGGATGAGGTGGAGAATGGAGGTGTGGTGGTTATTGATGGTTCCAAATCTTCTTTGATTGAAGAGGTCAAGTCCAAACAAGACCTTGATCCCGCCTTGCTAGAATTGAAAGCTTTGGTGAAAGATGGTAAAGTAGAGGTTTTATCCCAAGGAGGAGATGGTGTTCTTAGGTACCAAATTAGGCTTGTGTGCCTAATGTTGATCGATTGAGGGATTTGATTTTGAAGGAGGCACATAACTCATCCTATTCGATTCACCCCGATTCCACAAAAATGTATAGATATTTGAGGGAGATGTATTGTTGGGGTGGTATAAAAAGAAATATTGCCAAGTTTATCGTTGGTTGTCACAATTGCCAATAAGTGAAAGCCGAGCATCAAAGGCCGGGTGGTCTAGCCTAAGACATAGAAATTTCTATTTGGAAGTGGGAAGAGATCAACATAGATTTTGTGATTGGTTTGCCAAAGACTAAGAAGCACTTTGATTCTATTTGGGTTGTTGTTGATAAGATGACAAAGTCGACTCACTTTCTACTGGTTAAAACAACTTATGGTGCTGAAGATTATTCCAAGTTATATATTCATGAGTTCGTTAGATTGCATGGGGTACCATTGTCTATTATTTCGGATCTTGGTGCTCATTTCAGTCCTCATTTTTGGAGATCCTTCCAAAAGGGTCTTGGTACAAGGTCAAGCTTAGCACAACTTTCCATCCTCAAACGAATGGTCAAGCCAAAGAGCAATTCAAACTATTGAGGATATGCTTACGGCTTGTGTTTTGGAGTTCAAGGGTAGTTCGGATAGATGAACATCTTCCACTTATTGAGTTTGCTTACAACAATAGCTGCCACTCTAGTATTGGCATGGCTCCCTTTGAGACTTTATATGGTAGGCATTATAGATCCTCGGTTGGGTGGTTTTGATGTGGGGGAGATATCTTTGTTAGGTCTGGATTTGGTTATGGAGGCATCGGAGAAGGTGAGGTTGATAAGAGAGAGACTGAAGATGGCTCAAAGTAGAGAAAAGTCTTATTCCGATGTGAGGAGGAGAGACCTTGAATTTAATATTGATGATTGAGTTTACTTGAAGGTCTCGCCCATGAAGGGTGTGGTCCGATTTGGCAAGAAGGGGAAATTGAGCCTAAGGTTTGTAGGACCTTATAGAATTTTGAGGAGAATTGGTAAGATTTTCTATGAATTGGAGTTGCCTATAGATATGAATATTCATCCGGTCTTCCATGTGTCTATGTTCAGGAAATGTGTTGGTGACCCAAGTGCTATAGTGCCCTTAGAAGGTTTGGGTGTTGTGGAAGATAACTTGACCTATGAGGAGGTCCCAGTATAGATATTGGATAGGCAAGTGAAAAGGTTGAGAAACAAATATGTAGCATCCGTTAGAGTCCTTTGGAGGAATCAACAAGTTGAAAGTGCCACATGGGAAGTCGAAGCGGATATGAAGAAACGATATCCATACCTCTTTCACTCTATTCAAGCCGAAGGTAATAAATTAAGTCCTATCTATGCTTTCAAGTCTTCAGCTCCAGCCCTTATTTCATTTTTGCATGCATATATGTTCATGATAACAAGTTTTGATGACTTATGATGTATATGTATGAAACTTTTTAAGAATGATGTTTAAGTACATTTGTTGGATTCATGTCAGGCTGGAAGTCTCATAATTACTTCTATTATGTATGCTTCTTTGGCATTCGGGGATGAATGTTCCCAAGGGGGATAGATTGTAATACCTCATGTACTTCAGAATGCCTTATAAGTATATTTCTAAGATATCTCAAAAATCGTGCATGATTTCGAAGATTCGACTTCATATTCTTGTTTAGGGGAAAAATTTTGTGGGTAAAGGATAGCCCCCAAATTTTAGAAGACCCATCGTGAAAAATAATTTTCACCAACAGGGGCACAAAATAGTGTGCATGCGCGATGACCTGGGGCGTGCAAGTTGAATGTTTACATGTATGTTTTAATACAAGCATTGAACATACATGTCAAATTGAGTTTATATCCATTGATTATGATTATGCATCTTGATTATTATGGCTTATGTCTTTGTTGCATTGCACCCCACATACTTAGTATATTCCAAGTACTAACGCATACTCTACGCCCACGTACATGATATCACCATGTAGGGACTGAGGCTCCTGTTGATCATCCTCCTCCACGTGGCTACTTGATTTGTTCAAAGAAAGCCTTTGGTGAGTCCTCAACTCCAGGGACAATATCTAGTTTACTTTCATGCCTTTTCTTTACTAAGACTTGTATAACTTTTTGGACACTTATCATTTGAGGGTGAGCCCGGGAAGTGTCTTGGCCCCCACTCCATTCACTAGTAGAGGTGTTGCTGGATAATGTGATTGTCTATGTTTTGATCTTGACTCCTTTAATGTCTAATTTTTTGTGAAAGACTTTCCTTAGTACCGCTTCCCTTTTTGTTATTTTCTCATTGAATCTTGCTTATATTGCTTCCACAATTAAGGATGTGTATCTGATATGCTAAGAGGCTTGTTTGGGGTCCCTCCGGGTTCCCCATTCATCTTGTCATATCTAGGCCCTAGCTTGGCTCGTGACCAAGTCGTAGTTTAAGAATCAAATTTAACTACACAACTATCCTATACTACGTAATTTATAGGTTGGAGCCGTTACCAGCTCATAACTATATCGATGCTTAATACTCCTCCCAAGATTAAAATATGCTCAAGTCAATCAACTCAATCTCATCTCTTTATATTTTCTCAACTCAAACTCAACTCAGTCAACTCTTTAGTTTTTCTCCGATCAGGCTCAATTCAATCACTGCATAACCAACAATCAAGACTGTCTGTTATGCATGTTACGAGAACTCATTAAATCATTTTAGGACTCTAACTCATATGGTCATTTAAACTCTAAGAAAAATCATGCTCATTACATAGCACATGCAAGATGCTCATTAAATAATAATAGACAAGTCATATGCTCCTCATGCTCAACTTCCTTAGTCCAAACATTCACAATCATGGTCTCTATCGATCAATGCAACGAAGACTATATAGAATGATGCAATTTAGGGTTCATTATATCGAACAGACTTCAATGCTCTAATTTCATATAACCAGTATGCAACTCATCAATTTATTCATAATTATGCATGAAAACTCAGCAAGTAACAAGAATAACTTGGGGATTTAGGTTATAGGATTCCTCTGCTCAATTCCTAGACTCTAGTTCAAAGATAGGGATGGAAGGGCGAGTGGATGAACTCAAATACAACGCTTTAGGTAGCCTTACATACCTAGGATGAAGTTTGATAATCAATTGACAAAGGTTTGTGCTCCAGTTGCTCGAATCCCTAGCTCATCTCCTCCTCTCCTTAGCCCTAGCTTTCTTTAGAATGACGTAGAAAGCTTAGAAATGGTTTTAAAAGTCCTTTTTAAGTCAAAAACGACATATATTGGTTGTGGGTTAAGTTTAGAAGGGGTAGGGAAAAGTATAAAATGCCCCTAAAAAAACTAAAATTTGTACTACGGTGAGATAAGTCCGTGTTGCGGACTTGGACATTCCCAATGTAATTTTCATCGAAATTTTTTTGATAGATTTTCTAATCCCATAGAAAATATTGGAATCACAATTAAGTGCAAATCCGCAACAAGTCCGCGACGCGGACCTGTCGCGCACTCTTCTGAAATTGCGTCTTTACTCCGAAAAATTATTTTTTGATCTGGTTACTCTAATAATCAACCAAAATCTTTTGCCACATAATTTTTTGTGTTGATCGTGATTTCGACCTCAGATTTGCCGAAAAAATCAGAAAAGATGTGTTATGCACGTGTTTCCTCATCTAGGAGTATTTTGATAATTTTATTGGGTGTAATACATATACACTTTATTAAATTTATAAATTTTTATTTATATACAAATATATATTCTGTCAGATACATGTACACTTAATCATATATATATATATATATTGATAAAAATAAGCAAATGTGCCAGATACATCAGTAAAGTATTAAAAACATATTGGCAGTATATTTTGTTTGATACAAGAACTCTTACTTAGATACAATTATAGATTTTTATCATATACATGTTCACATAGTCAGATGCACTAATAAAAATTAAATACATTTTATCTTAACTTAGAAGCATATACATCTTATCAGATTCATGAACTCTTATTCAGATACATACGTATAATTTTTACTCAATAATATGTACATCAATAATGTAGCAAATACGTGCTAATGACATATTCTATCAAATGTCAGTAGATGGATTAGGAGGACCAACCACAGAAGAGAACCTTGCAACAGAGTGTTCTTAAATAAAATATAAACCAAAAAGGTCTAATTTTGGTACATTCATCATGTTGTGTTGTACCTCGATCATCAATATCTTGATCGAAGTTTTAGTCATCAAATTAGATTAAGAAAAATCTAAATCAATGAACTTTCAAGAAAAAAAAATTGTTATAACTATCCAAAATTAGAAGAAAATAACTATTGTGTAAGAAATCATATGCATGACTTAAATTATGATTTAATCAGTTATAAATCTCAACAATTTAATTTGTAATGCTAGAAATTCTACTCAATTTTAGGTGAATTTGATAGAAGAAGATTGGGTGAGGAAGGAGGAGAAATAATGTGATAAATGTGAAAGGGGAAAATTAGGAGAAAGAGTGGATTTATTTTGAAGTGAAAATATAACTTGTGGTGGCAGATGGTGATTAAGCAGGTACATACATAAGGGCTCTAATTTAGACTAATTTTATATAGTGGTATATCTCAATGTATCTCACTCCAATCTAGTATAAATTTATTAAATGGTGGGATAACAGATAATTATTTGAAAGTGTATATTGAATTAGTGATTATGGTATGAATGTATGTCTAATTCGATAGTTTTACATGTTAAAATTATGTAACATAAGCAGTTAATTAATTATTTTTAAGTTTTTTATAACGAATAGTTTATGTTTGCATAATTCTTTTTCACTATTTTTGTTAAAGAAAAACTCTATAAAGAATCGACATTTTCACAAACAGAAAAGTAAACTTGCAACCTAATAGTGAAAAAAAAAATTGACTTGGCATTCCAATATGATTTGGTTGGGAAAAAAAAAGGATTTGAAGTTAAGTAGAAAATTGAAAAAATTATGTGGACAAGTAAATATACACTAGTTACTTAGCTAATAGTTTGAATTAATTATGGTTTGCCACTAATATCTTTGTATAATTACAGTTTGAGTTTGTATAGCGAACAATAACAAATATACAAACACTGCGAAATGTACAATGAATTATACAGACGTTCTGTGCGAATTATATAGTGAAATATACAAAATTTTGCTAATTGTATAGCTAAACATAAACATTATGAAATATAAAGTGAATTATACAAATATTATACAATCACTATGAATTATATAGCGAAGAAGTTGGAGTGTAGTGTATCTCTATTTATGTTATAAATCTATGGGTATCATATGTATATCTCTATTGTATATCCATATATATCAATAATATCCATGAAAATATGTATGTACCATACACTATACATTCTATACATATAATATACAAAGTTTACACAATTATAAACATGGTCGCAATGATACTTCTTTGGGGGTTCATATTTGAATATTGG
>JAPFFP010000094.1:935319-945764 GCA_026153255.1 Solanum medicagineum | reverse complement strand
AAGTTTACACAATTATAAACATGGTCGCAATGATAATTCTTTGGGGGTTCATATTTGAATATTGGCTAAAACTAGCCCAAACCTCCTCTAATCTTCCTCAAAATTTGTATATAGTTTCATCCTATCAAAATATTATTTTATTTTATAATCTTAAATATTTCACGCAAGAAGTTAAAATTAAAAGATTGTCAAATGAGAAAAGGTACATTCTTTTTAACAGAAGAAAAAAGAAGATAAGACAAACAAAATGCTGTTATTTTAAAAATATAAAAAGTGCTTTTAAGTTAAAAAAAAATTATAAGTCCCTCTAAATAGGCTTTTATATTTAAAGAAATATACAAAGATGAATTATAATTTTAAATTTTAAATTTGAAAAAACTATGAGAAGGCTTTGATCAAGGAAACGTTAAAATTATCTTCTTCTTTTTTTCATTTTAAATGGCAAGTAATAAGCAGCAGATCATAAGATTTATATTAATTGATTCTGCTTAATTATATTTAAAATAAAATCAGTTACAAATCCTAATATGCTATTCTTCAAACTTTAATTCTTCTCTTTTTGTCCTATTTCGGTGTCCCATTTTGACGCAATTTATTCGAAGTAATGCCATGCAGTTAGATTTTTTATTTTCATTTATAGCTCAAACCTGACCGTCGTGGAATTCTATCTATATTATTCAAAATTTCTAATAATATCTTTACATTTTTGCCTTTTGAGAAGTTGATGGAAAATGGAATGTGATCAAAAGCTTAATCTCATTGACATTTTCTCAGAGGATGATTTATTTATTGCTTCGCGTTTGTTTAATTCTCTTGAAGATCTTCGCCTTTCAGGTCTGTAAATCTCTTTACTATATACTTTATGATTCAATAGCGAAGCCATAATTTTTACTTCAAAATCTGATAAAATAAAGTCAAGGTGTATCAACATTTCCTTTCTAATTTTGACTTTCTACCTATAGTGTTTTTCTCGGTGAAAGAGAATTCAGATGAACCCCTAATGCATACGCCCCTTTTCGAGTCCTTGTTGTTTATGGATGTATAACTCCATGTGACTATGTGAGTATGTGTATATTCATATGTTTTATTACCCCATTGGTGCAATTTTATTGATGGTATTTGATTGGACACGAGTTTTAAGAAGTTGACTTATATGTCATACTAGTACCTGAACGCAAGATTTATAGTTTTGAATGATCTAATGAATTTGAAATCTTGAAAATCGTCTTAGTAGTATTCAAAATGGAAAGAGTGTCACATAAACTCGAGCTGGAGAGACTATTCACTATTTTTCTTTTAGAGCTCTAAGTTATAGAAGTCTTAGATCAATCTCTACTCAGGAAACAACAACAAATACAACTACGCCTCATGTTTGAGTCGGTTATATGAATCATCATTGACTATGTCGCTCCAGTTAAGGGCATCTCACTCCATAGATATACTTAAAAGTAGAAAAGTTTTCCATTTTTGGGATCGAAAACTAATCCTGTTATGTCCTTTAACAATCGATTTGCTTGGGACTGAGGTGTAATTGCTGTTTGACTGTATAGAAGTAATTGTATGCAACAATTTCAATTGATTTTATTTGTGCAGTAACAATGGACAACATCAATGAGAATTGTGAGGGTTCAAATTTATGAACTTCCGCGAAAACAGATGAATCAACACAAGTGAATGAGCAGAAGGAGATAAAGCATTTACCTGATGCAACTATTCAGCCCGGGAGACGTAGTTACTTGCAGAAAAGTTCACTAGCGCGGCTAATGTTTCGTCTGTAATGTTCTATGTACAATACACCAATGCAGTTAACTAGGTGCTTCATGTTTGTAAGATTTCATGTACTTCATGGTCTAATGTTTTCTAGGAGTCTTTCAACTGACAGTTGAGGTGTGTTTTTAATACATAAATGGTGATTGTTCAAGTAAGAAAACACAACAATTGATAGTTGGAGTATGAAACTCGCGAAAAGAAGTAGTCCAGGAAAGTTTTTAACCACTAACTCTAGGATCTTATATACTTTACTTGTCGATACATGTTGATCTATATACTATTACTTTAGGTCTAATGTCTTCTAGAAGTCTTTTATTCTTGCTAGAGATTTGGATGCCAGTAGAAAGAATAGAACACATACCACAACTATTAGATGTTACTTTTTCCTATCTGAACAATCATCATCGTTAACGTAGAAAAAGGAAAGAGGTGATACTTGAGTTTGTCTTAATACATAGATGGTGATAGTTCAAGCAAGCAAGAAAAAGGAATAACAGGTAGTTGAAAAGTGAAACTCGCGAAAAAGCAATAGCAATGGTTTAGGGAAGTTTTTGACCATCAAATCCAAGATCTAATATACTTCATTCATCGATACATGTTGATCTATATACTATTACTTTTGGTCTAAATGTTTTCTTGTAGTATTTAGTTTTTGTTTCAATACAATATTGGACTGAAATAAGCTTAAATTGAACGACATGGATATTGAGGATTCATATAGCTGATCTTGACTTATTTGTTATTGTTGTTATCTCCATTGGCAGGTCTTCTCGAGCCACATGAACAAAGAGTTCAACACATGAGAGGATCATCTCATGCCTGTCATCCTAGAAGATGAGGCCAAACATACAATCTATTTCAAATACTAGAACTGGCCCTAGAGACATGGTGTGTTTCCCAGGTACTATGAGTTTCATTTAATCGATTAACGCTCTCATTTGTAATTGTCAGATCGATCATGACCTAGTTTTTCAAGAGGAAAAACATCAATGAAGCAAGACCAAAGAGAATTAAAACACAGGTTAGTGTTGCTATATACATTCATCAAATACATGACTCCAAAATTTAAAGAGTTAAATGGCGCATAATATAAGAGTTTTAACTTTCAGTGTAAAAATCCTGTATGCGATATTGAGTGGGATCATGCTATATGCAGGAAAATAAGCAAACAACCTTCTATAGTAACACATTGTGTAAAGATTCATTTACATATAAGTCAAATCCAAAGTATAATAGAGAAATGCGTTCTCATGTGTTTTAACCAGCAACCTAGTAAAAGAAGCGAGTGCAGTTCACTAAAACTCAAGCATCCGAAAGTTCCATGGGAGAGTTCAAGTACTTCGTCTTGGCTAAGCAAACTATCGCGAGACATGTATTCAGTGGAGATCGAAGGCAAGAAGAAAACTGGACCTGGTACGCGACACACACTTATAGAAACTCCTCTTTACAAATGAAGTTGTCTTCTCGTACTCGATCATTTATCATAAGAATAACTAACATGTGACATTTATAGGACGAAATCTGATGGTGTCACATTCTAATACACGACGTTCTGCTTCAGTACCAGGGAAGAATTCCCAGCCATCCCATCGCCAAAATTTGGCTTTTTCAATGAGGTTGGTTTTGCTTTTAACAGTCCTAGAAGTACAAATATGTCTTGTTATAAACAAATGTTTAGTTATATACAACATCTAAAGTACATGCTCATTCCTTTGTGTCACATTGATATAAACTGCATGAGCCGCGATTTTTGTTAACAAACTCGAATAAATCACAGAAGCAGGGAATTAGATATGATAAAATTTGTTGATGCATTGATTAAAGTTAAACGAGCTATGAATCCGATATCCATTGACAGTGTAAACCAAGATTCGAGGATGACAATGCGACTTCTAACTCCAATCAAGTCTCGAAAATACAGCTCCGATTTACAGTCTGAGGATCCAACTGATATGTATATTGATATTGCCAGAAAAATTTGTGCTGCACAACATGAAAGGAAAAGAGTTGTAAAGAAAAAGGTAGAAATAGTGAAGATGGTTACGAAAGACGACAAGGCGAACAACACAACACCACCACCACCAACGCCTCAATCCCAAAAAAGTCAGGACCGGTTAGATAAACCAACACTGGCCATGTTGTTCAACTTAAGCCCGCCTCGGGACAAGGAGATTACTAGCTCTCCACAATCAAGAAATCAAGAAAATGGAAGTCAATGATTGGAGTAGTTTTCCTCATGTGAGAACTCCATTGGTTGAGAAAAAATCGGTTTGCAACAGTAGTGCAGCTCTCATGAGATCAGATATAGTTAAGGACAAGGAATCGTCTAATTTGCGTTCTTCCAAGGGATCAGACAAAGAGAACAATTGAGCACTATGAAAATCTGTGTTGTCGGATTCTCCAAAAATGTTATAGGAGGGGCCCCATGTCAGATCCTCTAAAAATGCATCACTTTTAGAGGATCTTACACGCATCCAATCATATTTTTGAAGAGTCTGAACAATTATTGGTGGATACTTATGTTGTCTGTCAAATTGTTAGTCATTTATGTTATTGAAAGAACATCATTTTGTTTTAATGCATAATCCTTAAACTCTTTGCACATGTTTGAAAGCAGACAACTTTGTTATGTCACTAGCATGAGTTGGCCATTGATCAACCAAATGGGGCAATCGGCATTCATTTGTATTGTCATCATAAATGTCAAAAGCCACATATGAAGTATTTTTACATAAATAATAATTAAAGTATGTAATTTGATTTTTCGAATTATAGTAGAGTTTAATTTCTATATACTTAAAAGTTCTTTCTTTTCTTGATTAAGACTGAGAGTCGGGGCATCAGAAGAGACGTAGAGCGAGTCCAAGATCTTGCTGGATTTGGCAAGTGCCATTCTTTAGGTGCATTTGGTTTATAACTCAAGTGTTCTTATGCCGGTTACTTAAACGAGAATTTTATCAAGCAAGCTAAGCTTTCATTATGTATGAGGTTTGGAAAAGGGTCAGATCACAAAAATCTATTATACATAATCGTATCATGTATTTCTGCAAGCCATTATTTCCATAGTTCAAACTACTAGTCATATGATATCAATTTTATCAGTATAATTATTATTGATAGAATATTTACGAGTTAAATCATGATAATGTTGCTATTCTTTTTTAGATCTTATATTCTTTTCTACCTTACTCTTTAAAGATTCATATTGATTGTCAACATCAATGATGAGAATTTGGTACGAGCCAAAATGGGATTTGCCCTTTTTACGCATGTAGCTCAACAGGAAGAAAAAAATATTGTTCTTTTATATCAAAAGTGATGGTCCTTTTGAAAGTGGGCATAAAATGAATAGCCTTTTTTTCCCCTTTGTGTCATCCATTTCAAGGGGGCAAAAAAACAGCATAGGTCTTTGAGCATTATTCTCTCTAGGATATGAAGGTAAAAAGTAGGGGCTCATTTAGAGTGTGATATGTCTCAGATTCAGTCGAATTCAATAGGTTTTAACTCAGATTTTAATATTTTGTCTATGTGTTAAAAGACAGTGGCAAAATCAAGATTTATATAGTCAATGAATTCAAGATTCATCAAATATAACAAATATTAAATTTCGAGTCAAATTCTTAGAACTTAAAGAATATCATTACATAAACTCAAATTCATAAAGTTCAAATTCTGAATTTATTCTGACAGAATGTGTGTGTATTTTCCAACAATGGAGGCCCCAAGGCTACTCATTGTTTTTAGATAGCTTAAGTATATTTTTAATTACATGTTTGAGAAAGAAAGAATCCAAGTGAATAGCTTGTCTGGTTGATTTTTGGTTATTTCTAATCAATATCAAAGTCATGTAAACAACTAGAATCATTGAAATCATGACCATATTCCTCAACGATAATTTTTTGGCACTATTTGTTTGTATGGATACTGTGGATTAGTAATAATACTTTTTCTCCAATGTTTATTTCAAATTATTATAATTTATCATAATTAAATAAGTTGAAAATAAATCGTAAAGTACTCAATAGTAGAGGTGGAATAAATGCCAAAAAAATCAAAAAATCGAACTGAACCAAACTAATATGATTCTTCGATTTTTCGATTCGGTGTCAGTGTTCTTTTTTCAAAAGTTCGATTATTTGGTTCAGTGTTCAGTGTAGGGACCTTGAAACTTCAGTGCACCGAAGAATTGAACTTACTGAAAGAATTTTTTTAAAATATATATATATATATATATATATATATATATATATATATATCATTCATGAAACAATTTAAAGTAGCAACAAATTTATAATTCATGTAGTTAACTTGAAATTTTATTTTCCAAGAGCAATTCAAACACATTTTTGCCGATTTATGTCATGTGAAGAGATTCGTCTTCGTGTTTGTTTTCCTCAAGCAATAGTGGGAGGCGCAAGTTATTGATAAAGATAAATAAAGTTTTTCAAGCACAATTAGTTTCATGGAAACATATCATCACTTAACATGATTTTAAGTCTTTAAGTCTATTATACTTTGATGTTGTCCTTATTTTGTTTTTAATAACCTGTTTTAAAAATATCGAATAAAACAGAATTGAACTTGAAAAAATCGAATTCGATTCGATATATGGTGCACACTTTTTTAAAATCAAAAAATAGAATAGAATAGAAATTTACTATAACCAAACCGATGAACTGAATGCCCACCTTGCTCAATAGTAAAAGTATCTTCAAAACCATGACCAGTCTAATGGTTTGGTACCAAAAGCTTATCTAATCCATCAACTAAGTACTAGTAAACCTTCTTAAAATAATACATAATTAATATTAATTCTTATTAAAAATGAAATTAGGAGGATGTCTTTGTTAAAAAGCCAGTCAATTTTCAATGAAAATTATTGATATAAAATGTTAAGAATTGGCTGTCATAGTCCAGTTGCACAGTTTAATTGGTAAGAAAAAAATCATGTCATACCTAAATATAGATTTATTGCTATTATATATTGTGACATGTAGATACAGGTCATAGAGAACTTTGAAATGTATTTGTTGTATATTATGTATTTATTTCTTCGTCTTTATTTTATTTGATGTTCGATATTTATTTTGAAAGAATGATTAATTTGAACTGACATCATATAATACTCATTTAGATGAACGTTCATACTAAGAATTTTTTCATGCCCATAATTCAAATTCAAAATTTTCAATTAAGAGAGAATGTAACTCAATCATCTATCGCGTCACATCCCTTAATAATGTATATTTATTTCATCACCCTAATATGTCCCTCTTGGCAAGGAAAATGAATAGTCCTAAAAATAAAATAAAATAAAATAGGAGCCTGAATTTAAGGTTAGTTATCTAATCTAGAGGAATCATAAAGAATTAAAAAAAGTGAATTCAATATTGGAACTCAAATTTGAATTAACTGAATATATTAATGTATTTTTTTTAATAATAAAAGAGAAAAACGAATTAGAAGTCCACATAGTCACCCAACTTTAGGTGATTGATTATTATAGTCACACAACTTTGTCTAATCTTTTAAAAATCACTCAATTTTGTCAAATTTGCTTTCATGATCATTAGTTTTAAGAATATAATTTTCTACAGTATTTTAACTCAAATACCAAAGTATAGTATTACATATTTACTTTTCGAAAACACTGTAAGGATGAATATCAATGAACATTTCTTTTTAAAATATGTAGTCGAATGTTACACTTTCGCTTGTCAATGATCTCAAATGGGTTAAATGTAGGGACATCAAATGTGTAATGATCTTCATGTCATTTTCTTTTTAACTGCTTCCTTTTTATAGTATGAAGCTTTCCTGCAGTGATCTCAACTCATTTATGATCTGCTGACACTGGTATAGAGCTTTCCTATAGTGATCCCAGCTCATTTATAACTTGCTGGCACCGGTAGCTTGGCCGCTTGATCGTTCATTTGGATTTTGTGTGTCTTTAGGTGTTTGGAGGTCTTTATAATTTGAAAATTTGACTTTGGTCAAAAATATGAGAAAACGACCTCATAACGGAATTCTTGACAGCTTCATCAGCTCTAAAATTGTCAAATTAGATGAAAAGCATGATCGGCTCGAGTACTAGAGATTTTAAATACGAGTTTAAACCATTTAGTGTTGTGGTTGTTGAAATTTGGCCGAAGGTTGACTTTGGTGGTCTATTCCTACTTTTCATATTGGTTTACATTTTTTGCTCAGTTGGTTTATGATGCTTAGTGACTACCTATTGTCTTGGTACCCATACTACACTTTGCATCTACTTTCGTGATGCAGGTCCGAGTACCAATTATCAACGGCTACTTATCAAGCCTGCAATAGTCTACATCGGAAATGAGGGTGAACACTTGACTTTTTAGTCATTTCTGTCTCTTTCAACATGAATGGCTCGTCTTTTGCATCCTGAGACTAGTCAGTTGTTGTATTTTATTTATGATTCACTTTTGAGACTTGTGCTTATCTTTTATTTTGTAGTAGCTCTGTATCTGTGACTTCCAAATTCTGGAAGGGATCGTTTATTTATATATTTTAGATTTCAACCCTTTTTTGTCATTATTATCTTGCCGCTACTAGTTTTTGTACCAACTACTTTCAGTTTTGGGTTATAGGCTGACTTACCTGTCAGTGGGATCATGACTTGAGAAATCGGGTCATGACAAAATGAGTGAGTTGGTTGAAATTGGAAAGACTAAAATTAAACGAACTGAACTATAAATTGGATTACACCATGTCTCACTCAAATTTACCTCAGACTAAAGTAGGGCTAAAAATCGAATTGGATCATGACAATCCAATTTGACCCACTTAATATCAAGCAAAATTTTATTTTACAAATGCAAATAATGGATAGATAAACATAAAGTGTACCAATGCAAATAAAAATCCTTTAAAATGGATTGAATTGCAAATTAAATTAGGTTCAGTTGAAGATACTTTTTAAACAGTTAGGATTTGAATTTGAATCGATTGAGATTGACATAATTTAAAATCATCTTGAGCACAACTCAATTTTAAAAAATTAAACTTAATACTTTAAATTTGGGTTATCAATTATACATCTTGTTCTTTTATTTATTTTTACTTTATTTTTGTTGTTATTCTTCACCAATCAAACTTAATAAGATACATTTTAAATATGAATATTTTAGAATAAAATATACTCACAAATAGATTTAAAATTTTATGTTAATTTCTATACGTAAAGTAACAAAGATTGGGATTGGTGATGAAATTGTCAAAGACTTTTGAGGAATTTAAGCAAAATTACAGAAATGGAATACGTCCATTATAAGGAATAAAAATTGACACTTCTTTTTTTGTGAAAAAATATTCAATATACATAATATAAACTGATGTAGGTGGAATATAAAATATAACATAATATAATATGAAAAATATAATTATTATAATAAATTATTATTGTAAAACATATTTTTTATAGAAAGGTCTAATTATATAGGACTTTTTGTTTTTAAGACAAATATAATTTGAAATAAATTTCTTTGCCAAAGCAACTATATTTGGGAGCAGAAGTAGTACTATTTGTTTGCCTTTTTATTTCCAAAATATTTGCCAATTTAAACAAATTTTAGATATTGGTCAAGCACGTGTACTTATATGAGGGAAAAATAGGTAACTAGTCACTTTTTGTTTTGTTATTATATTCCTTATGTTCCATATTAACTGAATTTATAAAATAATGCACACGTAATAAGAAAAATATTCAAAGATAAATTTTACATCATACTTTCCACTATTATCCTTTGTAAAATCATAAATATATAGTGTAATTTATTTCGTAGAAAATATAAAAGTTCAATTAATGCAAGGGCAAATATGGAAAAAACTTCAAACATTCATCTTGAACTTTGAAAAATTTAACTATTTTGAACCTTGAAAAAAATATAAAAAAATTAATTAATTTGAGAGGGAATAGTGCATTATTTCTTTTGTCTCTTTTTAATTGTCATGATCTAAATGTGATGGAACGTTAAATCCCATGAGCAATTTGTAGGGTTCAAATTTTTATGAGTTTTAACTAGTGAATAATTTTAAGATATTTGTGTGGCTGAAAATAATTTTATTAAAGTTAAATTATTTTTAATTATAATAAAATAATATTCTCTTTTAAGTTAGACTAAAAAGGACATGTATCATAAAAATAGAACGGAGGAAATATTAAAATTTCAAAAACCCTAAAACAATTTTTGACATTCAAATTTTTATACTCTCTCCATCTAATATATTAAAAATATATGCTCATTTTATTTATCCGGTGTAAAAAAAAATCCCTAATTTATCCTTGTTAATTATTGCTTATTTACAATAGCCATTTCCTGTATTTTCAAAAAAATTATTAATTTATCAGTCATTTAGATATATATCAAGAAGAAGTGAAATTGAAACTATAAAGATGTTATTTAGTAGGGTTGTATCGAACAGATCAGATGGATAATTTATTTGAATGATTTGGCTTATCAAATATTGACATTTAAATTTACTAATTAACTAACCAATCTATAAGATACCAATTGGTTTGGTAACATATTAGTAATTATCGGATGATTACCGTATAGTGTATCGGTTAACCTCTTGTTGACACCCAATTTTTACCCGCCACGGTGTCAAATTAGTCATCGGGCTTTATTTTTATTTTTAGCCATTTTTAA
>JAPFFP010000094.1:901142-925787 GCA_026153255.1 Solanum medicagineum | reverse complement strand
ATACATTCAACTTTGTAAATTCTGTCCCGACTTTGGAAAAGATCCTACACCCTTGAAAAGGTCCTGCTCAACACTTGAAGACGATACAATCAATATAGAATCATACTTAGTTATGTAGCCACTATTGTTCAGATTACTATTCATTTTATAATATTTAAATGACTTATAATTAATAAGGATAATATACTAAAAATATATTAATTCAAATATTAATTTCACATTTTGGTGCAAATATTCTTATTGAGTGCCTAAAAGATAAAGCTTATAATCTACATGAAGCATGGTAAATATTTATAAATGAAATGATGCATTTAGGTAAATTAGAACATATCACACATTGAATATTGAATGTGATCACTTGAAAAAATTTATATGAAATTTTTTCTTCCAGAATTCAAAATATTGCCAAAAGCATATATAAGTTTTTAAAAACTTACTTATAATCCTCATATTAATTTAATCAATCAAAATTGATGTACTATCTTAATGAACATTTACATAAAATAGAGTATAAAAATAATTGTGTTTATCAATGTGTATTTATGAAAATTAGAATCTTTCATATGTTGTGAAAGTTAATGAGTTGAACATTATTGAAATTCTTAAAAAATTTCCAAAAGCAATAGATTACCAACTTAAAGAAGTTAAGATGATAAACTTATAGAATTTTTTAGTCTTGAAAGTAACATATTTTATTAAATTGATGTATTTATGTATTTTGTTAGTTTTACTCCTACATAAAGATATTGAAAATAAGTTCAATACAAATCTTGATACTCCCTCTCCCTCTGTTTCATATTAAGTTATTGTTACGAAATTTTTGATATTTTAAAATAAGTGAATTGTTCATATTTCAAGAAATATGTTGGAAATTTTTTCAATTTTACCCTTCATTAATTAAGTTTCTAAGGTTAAGTTTTGTATGAGAAATAAATGATGCAATAAATGAGTGTGTGAAGTTTGAAAAGGGTAAGAATGGAAAAACATGATTAAATTTTATCTTTGTTTCTTTTCTTAATATATGTGAAATGACCCAACAATTTTGTTTCTTTTTCTTAATATATGTGAAATAACTCAACAATTCACTTAATATGAAACAAAGGGAGTATGAATGTATTTACACTAATAATTATTGTCAAGTTTTTGAATATATAAAATATTTATCTAATAAAATAATTGTCGATCCATATATATTATCTATTTTCATACAAAATTATTATCATATGATATTATTTTACATGACAAAGAATTCATACATAAATTTTTTTTATAAAGCGTGCATAAATATAGTTGGCACGATTTTAATAAAGCAACTCAATAAAATAAAATAAAATAAAAATGCAACATGCATATCCTAATTAAGGGGAGGATTTACAAAATAAAATAGAACAAATCATATTTTATAAAAGGTTTTTTTCATACACAATTTTAAAAAGAATGATAACATTATTGTGCAACATATTTGTTCGAGTATGACTATTTTTCTCACAAAGTATTTATCAACTGTAATTTTTTAAAAAATAATGTACAAAATTGAAATGCAAAAATTCAAACTTTTGAATTGATGCTTTCATCGTAAAGAACTAACACGTGCCTTCTATTTTCTTGTAAGATTTTTATCCCACAAATTTATAGTTTTTAACATGACAATTGGAACACATTATATTTTAAATATATGTACTTTTATGTTCATTAGAATTTTTTCTTACGTATGAATCTCGGTATCTATTGAAAGAATCAAATGAAGCAAAAGCGATAGATATAGGCATATTTCAATAACTATAAAAAGCACTTTCTAGTTCACCCAAAAAAGAATAATTGTGAACAACTTGGAGCTGGGCCTTCTTTTTGCACTATTATGGATATGAAAATAATAATCAAAATCGGATTCAATTGTCAACTGCCCCTATCTAAGATGAATATTATAAATACATTTGATATATTATAATATAAATCTACAATAAATATGTCATTTTATTTTTTTTAAAAAATAATCCATATATTACTTTGAAATAATCTAATTTTTCATCCGATCAAGCCCGATTGACCTAGTAGTTAACTCACTGAATTAGATTAATTTTTGGCGTGGGATACCTCGGAAACAAAAAAAAATTAATTTTTCATCCTGAAGAAAATTAAAATCTCTCTCTCTCTGTACTACTATGTACCTTTCTCTGCCATATTCTTCACTTCATTATTTTACAAACTATCACAGAGTTATAATCATATTTTGGTCTCTTTTTGCAAAAAATCCAATCTTTTTCCCTTATGATTTGTGGGTTTTGGGGGTGGGGTGGGGGTGGGGGTTGGGTAAGGGTGCGAAACGGGAAGGGTATTGCAAGGTGGAAAGTTGAGATATTGATGTGAATTAGTTGGTTGATAAAGCTGAAATCAATGTTATGGAAGACCAATTTCTGAATCTCAGCAGGTTATTTTGTTTTCATTTGAGTCTTTAATACACATAATACTTCATATTTGTATTGATGGGTGAATGTTAATATCAACATTATATGATATTTTTGAATTTTCTTTGACTTCTTCCTGTGTTTAGTTATTCGAATTTTGAATCACTAACACTTTGTTTGGATGGTTGTTAAAGTATTGTTTCATAATAGATCATGTTGTATTGTATTGACTTTTGGCAGTATTTAGGGTGACTGTGAGTAGTGGCAGAGCCTTTATTGTCACTAAAGGGGTTTAAAATTTGTAAAAGTAAAAATACAACTACATCTACTGTACATGTGTACATATAAAAAGTTACTTTAAGCATATATAAATAATATAATTTTTCTTCGAAGTGGGGTTTGGATGAACCCTCTTACAAAGGGTAGCTCTGCGGCTCTGCCCTTGACTGTGAGAGCTTAGAAGCAGATCTAGTAAATCAAAGTAGTAGTGGATGCACCACTTTGGTATATACTCCCGCAGTTTCAAGTAGTTTGTGTAGTTATGCAAATGCTATGGCATGTTTAAAACCATATGTGTAACAAAAGGATGTCTTTCTTTCTTAAATGGTTAAACTCCATCTTGAGTCACATATGTTGATATGGAATGGAGAGGGTATATGTTTTTGTTATAAAACTTGTATCTAAATTATCGACATTGCTTGAGGTTGAGGTAGTGGTGCACGTGGACTCATGGCTAATATAGGCTAGTTCAACTACCTTGACTTTGTATGTTAATGTTAAATATGGTGGAGCAGTTTATGTGTTTTTCCAATTCGGAACTTTGAATACATTCATTACTTGATCTTATATCTTTAACCTTTAGATAAGCAATTTGTAGAGTAATGAAATGTTAATGCCTTGTCGTAATATCTTTAACCTTTAGATCTTATATCCACTGTTGATTACAGTTGGATGAAGATGGTTTATGAATTAAAGTCAAAGTTCGCTAGATCTATATCGTTTACCTTTTGGAAAGATAAGTAACGAATGTGATAGCTGGCCTTTCTGCTCAGTGAATTAGAACAAGGCGTAAGACTGGTGTGAGGAGTTATGCTTTGTGGAACCATAAGCAGACTCAACAGCACATTCTTGGTAATAGCTTATCAGCTATTCAACTTTGCAAGGATTTGACTAATAATATCTTTCTGCAAGTGTTCTTTACTATGAAACGGAGGGAGTAGCTATTTAGTATTGGAGTGAAGGTAGACCTAGATAGAGTTGAAGGGATATACAATATTCATATATTTCTCCTCAACTAAATTGAGATTGAGGCAGTGGAGATAACTGTTACAATTATCTTTGTGAATTTTTAGTAGAAGAGGCTAAAATATTGTATTCAGAAGCCCATTCAATGATTGTGAAATATTGCAGGATTTTTGTTCTGTGTTACAGCAGCTGTCTAGTTCATAGGTTGTCAAGAGGATACCAACCGTCTTTTCCTTGATTTGTTGGGAATACAATTCAGTAATATATGTGTGCTCTCTCTAACAAATGTGGATTTTGGGGTTGAGTTAGGCTCAAGATTCATTTCTTTACATAGTATCAGAGCAGACATATATAGGTCATGGGATTGAATCTCACGGTCATCCACTATCAAAAAGAATTTCCACGTGCTTAGTCCATGAAATGAAATAGGCCCCCATGAAAAATGATTATTAATCCAACTCAAAAGTTAATTTTTTAGTTGTCTGTTATGAGTCATGCCTCTTCCGCAACCATACAACTTCAACTATCCAAACTGTATATTATTTCTAGCTTTCTAAGCCTTTAGTTAAATATTTTCAGTTTTCTAATCATTTAATTGAATTGAATGGTACAACGGATGCATCTCTTCAGTTTTAACCAAAAAAATTGATGCATCTCTTCAGTTTGGAATATGAATCGCTATTTTTATTTTCTCTCTCTCTCTCTCTCTCTCTCTATATATATATATATATATATATATATATATATTGTAAATCAATTATCATTTCTTCACTTTTTTTCTTTTCGATAGTTCTTTTTCTTGTATTTGCTCTGTATTTGTTTTTGCTAACTACTAATTCTTATATATTTTTCTCAGCTTCAGATTTACTTTGCAATTGTAAACTCTTCGCGTCTCACACTCATCATACATAATAGATATGATATTCACAAATCTTTCTAAAAAAAGTTATTCTTACAAAAATATAATGTAATCTGCAGGAAATCTGTGATATGTATGACATTTTTGAGTAGAATAAATGATATAGATTTTAGATTTATAAATAATTATTATTCCTTTTTAGAAATGATTTACATACTCTTTTGAACATTTATCTCTAGTATTTTTTGGAAAAAAAATATTTGAAATATTTCAACCATTTATATAAGTTTCTTTGTTCATAGATAGGGATCGATTATGTTATATTTAGTAATTGATTATATTTAAGCTATTTAATTACCATTCTCTTGTCAAATTTGCATATAATACTTTGCAAGTGGATTAAAATTGATAATGATACATCATCTACCTTAAAGAAGACATATGTTGATCATTATTAGTACATCATAAAATACGACTTGTATTTGGCAGCAACTTCTTATATGTATGTGACTATAAGGAGGAAGCTACAATTTCTTAAAAACAAGATATACAAATTTTTTAAGATGTGAAACATTTACAAACATAATCAACTTACTTATGTTTACATATAAACTATGTGTTGTTGAAATATAAACATAATAAGGAAAGTGTCACATTGAGTATACAGTATATTAGAACTGCATAAAAAAATGTTATACCAATTCAATTGATTGTGTATAACTAAACAATTATACTTTGCTAATTTTAGTTACTCATTATTTACATGTTTTATTATCATCTATACCATTTAAACTTTTTGTGTTAATTAACACGGTACACACGTGCGACAAACGTGTCCAGAGATATTTTTGAAAAGTGATACTTGAAAATTAAGTTGTGTTTGGTCATGAATACGAGTTGGATTGTTTTTGAATTTCTATGATTAATTTGGAGTGAGAACAACTTTTTGGTGTCTTTCAAATTCCTGAGATTCCGCAGAATTCAACTTTAAGTTGAGTTTTGAATTTTGGATTTTGGAAATTTTGTGGTCAAAATGTGTTTTCAAAGTTCAACTTCGGGAAAAAGCAAAAAATTCATGGCCAAACACCCTCTAACCGCTCATTTATTTCTGTGCATTTGCCTTAGTTTCCTTTGAATCAAGCAGTGAAAGTCATGTAGCCAAGAGCACAAGCAATGTGTATTTTTCTTCACTCATTTGGTGGCATAGCATTTTGATCTGATGTGGTCAAATTTTTGTAGGGACCGTGCATACCCACACCCCAACCCTACATTAGTATGATATTGTCCGCTTTAGGCCAAACTCCAACGGATTTGTTTTTGGGCATCTCCTAAAAGACCTCATGTTAATGGGATTGGGTTCAAACTTATAAGTTGGTCATTTGCTCTTTCTACAACCGATGTAGGAGGAGTTTGCATCCCAACAAACCTCCCCTCAAACTCTGACCACACAATCTCGTGACCTCCCCTTCAGCGATTATCATTTCGGATCTGCCACCATCTTGTACCGTCGCAACAACCTGCGAGACACGCCGCCCGACCATCTGTTGTTGTCGGGAAGACTTTTGACACAAGGCATTACTGCAAACCTCCACTCCGCTAGGTTACACCATTTGATCCGCCAGTTCATCTTGCACCGCCGTTATCACTTAACGGGACATGCCACCTGAACCATCACTTGACAGGAAGACTTTCGATACGAGACACCCTTGCAGATCCTTGGTCATGTTTTCACACCGAGAACTCCGCACGCATCGGTCCATCACTCCGGTCCTCCGAACCTTGGCTCTGATACCACTTGAAGGGACCGCGCGTACCTACACCCCAACCCTGCATTAGTAATATTGCCCGCTTTGGGCCAAACCCTCACAGATTTGTTTTTGGGCATCTCCCAAAAGGCCTCATGCTAATGGGATTGGGTTCAACCTTATAAGATGGTCATTTGCTCTTTCCACAACCGATGTGGGAGGAGTTTGCATCCCAACAATTTTCACGTGCAGGGCGTCATTGCTGTACATGTTGTTTTGGTGATATTAGTCGTTATCATATGTGAAATTTGTTCTATACCTCAAGCTCGAGACAGCGTAAGGATTGCATCCGTTAACCACTTGATTGATTGTGATGCACCCCAGCACTGTGTGCCTTCATCAGAACCATTTCCCACCAGAAGACGATTGCAAGATCTGAGGCTGCAACCTGCTCTTCCAAACCATGAAATTGATGAGTTTGGTAGGTTTGCTATGGCTATCTGCTAAAACATTTTCTAGCAATAGTTTTACTGTGTAAATATTCTTGGAATCAGTATCATACACTCACATTTGAAGATTCTGTCAAGAAAATTAAACGTCCCTTTTCTTATTATATGGTTGTTTCCATGTGGAGAACACCTTACCTATGGAGAGTTATCTTTTGCTAATATCTTCAGAATTCCTTCCATGAATGATGGAGAGATAAATGCTTTACCTGTTCACAATTGTAAATGCACCGGTTTAGAGAGGTAAGTCACAATCATTTTAGTCGTTCTTTTTCCTCCCAAGTCTAGGATTCGCTTCAACTCTTGTGCACATAGAGTATGACGATTAAACAATTGAAGGTATACACATGGTTTCAAATCTATTGTAGCAGTATTTAGGATTTTAAGCTTGTGGGTGTTCACTTTAAAGGAAAGTAGCTACAAATCACATAGTATAAATGCACTACTACTTAAACGCATTAATTTAAAAAAATTTAATGAAAAAATTGTGATTAATCGTATTAGAACTGCATTAATAAGGAAAGTGTCGCATTGAGTGTATGCTATATTAGAACTACATAAGAAAAATGCTATACCAATTCAGTTGGTAGTGTATAACTAAATAATTATGCTTTCCTAATTTTATTTACTCGTTATTTGCACGTTTTATTATCATCTATACCATTTAAAACTTTTCATATTAATTAAAACACGGTACACACGTGCGACAAACGTGTCCAGAGATAGTTTTGAAAAATGATACTTGAAAATTAAGTTGTGTTTGGTCATGAATACGAGTTGGAGCTGTTCTTGAATTTCTATGATTAATTTGGAGTGAGAACAACTTTTTGGTGTCTTTCAAAGTCCTGAGGTTCCGCAGAATTCAACTTGGAAGTTGAATTTTGAATTCTGGATTTTTTGAAAATTTTGTGGTCAAACGTGTTTCCAAAGTTTAACTGCGGGAAAAAGTAAAAAAAATTCATGGCCAAACACCCTCTAACCACTCATTTATTTCCGTGCATTTGCCTTAGTTTCCTTTAAATCAAACAGTGAAAGTCATGTAGCGAAGAGCACAAGCAATGTGTTTTTTTCTTCACTCATTTGGTGGCATAGCATTTTGACACGATGCGGTCAAATTTTCACGTGCAGGACGTCATTGCTGTACATGTTGTTTTGATGACAATAGTCGTTATGATATGTGAAACTTGTTCTATACTTCAAGCTCGAGACAGGGCAAGTAGTGCATCCTTTAACTACTTGATTGATTGTGATGCACCCCAGCACTATGTACCTTCATCTGGACCATTTCCCACGAGAAGACGATTGCAAGATCTGAGGCTGCGAATTGCTCTTACAAACCGTGAAGTTGATGAGTTTGATAGTTTTGCTATGGCTATCTGCTAAAAGGCCCTTTTTTTATTATATGGTTGTTTGCATGTACAGAACACCTTTCCTATGGAGAGTTGTCTTCTGCTAATATCTTCAGAATTCCTTCCGTGAATGATGGAGATGTAAATGCTTTACCTGTTCACAATTGCACCGGTTTAGAGAGGTAAGTCACAATCATTTTAGGTCGTACTTTTTTCTCTAAAGCCTAGGATTCACTTCAATATTTTTTTAAGTCAGCCGCCCAACCAAGCATTCCTCAGCTGTTATGTTCAATGGGTGCTGCTCAATTAATAAATCTATATTTTAAGAAGTTTCTATATAAATATACATAATTTACGTCAGAGTTAATGAGTGTTCGAGCACTCAGTAAGTTGTATATGGGTTTGCCCTTGTATTAATTGGTCAAATTCCATTCAGCTAATTACTAAAAATTTTTGCATATACTTTTGAGAGAACGAGGAAAGTTAGAAATACTTTTCGATGAGGTTGTTTTTATTGAAGTTTTTATAGACAATGGTAATTTAAGTTGATGGAAAACAAATTTTTTATCTTCTCCTCAACTATTTTCTTGTTTGATTCTTTATAGGTCCTTCGTGCAGTGAGAATGCACCACCGAAACAAGCCTCATCATCTTCAACCTCAGCCTCAGCCTCGGTACTTAATTCACAATTATATTTTCCTAATTTTGGTTGCTCATTATTTACATGTTTTATTATCATCTATGTCATTTAAAAATTTGTGTTAATTAACATGGTACACACGTGCAGTGCACGTGTCTAGAGACTAGTATAAGATAACACAAGTTTTTACCAATACAGGCATTTCTGGATTTCCCATGGTTTACCCAAAGTTTTTGCCAATCAGATTCCACGCCCTTAGTATTTTTTACTTTAAAAAAAGAGTATTAGTATTAGTTTGTCGTGTCCAAAAGAGTAGTTTGAGTAGGTATTGTATCTTTCTTGTTTCATATGGAAATTTTCATGGCAGTTCTTTCTCTTTTTTTTTTTGGTAAAGCAATGCTAATATGTGGTCTTTGATGAATAAGGATCATGCAAAATGAAACACAAGCTAGCGAATCATGACAAACAAAATATTATACCATCACCGACAACATTGATATATTAAGTTCGGATTCCTTGAGGCTGTCCTTCATTGTGGCTTCTGGCATTGGAGATATTCTCTTCCTCGTTTCAGGTTCACTAGATCTCTATTTCCCTTTATTGCTATTCCTCATTTTCAAAATTTCCTTGAATGGTTTTGTGATACCAATGCAATTGATTGTGTATTAGAACTACATGAGAAAAATGTTATACAATTCAATTGATTACAAACAATTATACTTTCCTAATTTTAGTTACTCATTACTTACATTTTTTATTATCATCTATGCCATTTAAAAATTTGTGTTAATCAACACAGTATGCGCCTGCAACACACGTGTCTAGAGACTAGTATAAGAAAATACAAGTTTTTACCAATACATGCATTTCTGAATTTCCCATGGCTTACCCAAATTTTTTGCCAATCGGATTCCTCGCCCTTGGTATTTTTTACTTTAAAAAAAGAGTATTAGTATTAGTTATCGTGTTCAAAAGAGTAGCGTGAGTAGGTAGGTGTATCTTTCTTGTTTTATATGGAAATTTTCATTGCAGTTCTTTCTTTTGTAAAGCATCTTGTTTTATATGAAAATTTTCATGCCACTTCTTTCTTTTGTAAAGCAATGCTGACGCGTGCTCTTGCTGATAAGGATCATGCAAAATGAACCTCAAGGCAGCGAATCAGGACAAACAGAACACTGTACCATTACCGACCACCTTGATATATAAAGTTTGAATTGCTTGAGGCTGCACTTCATTGTGGCTTCTGGCATTGGAGATATTCTCTTCCTCTTTTTAGGTTCATTATATCTCTATTTCCTTTTATTGCTATTCCTCTTTCTCAATTTGTTCCTCTTTAAGTTTGCCTTACAATTTGCTAAATCATCCAAATTGGGAAATCAGATTGCACGTTTATTGCACGTTTATTGCACGATGCTTAGAAGTGAAATTCCCCCTGCACTCTAGCCATCAAGTAGATTTCTGACATAAAAATGATTCGAGGAGAATCAGCATTCACAGCATACCTCTTAAAACTTTTTGCTTGAATATGAAATGTTTCTGGTATAATCTGCAAACTTATAAGTAGCTGTTTTTACTGAACGGTGCTCTTCATTTCTGTTTTATTATATCATTACGCCAGTGCAACTACTTATCTCAATGTTTAAAGATCTGAACTACTTCTCTGTAAAATACCAAGCCAACAATCTGACAATTTGTATTATGCAGATATCTTCACCGTAAGTGAACGTGACGGAGTTACTGTACAGTTTTCTGGAGCCTCGACAATCATGGCCATTATGTCGATCGTGGTAATCATAGTTTTAAAAATTAATAAAGTCATTCGCTCAACATTTATCTCTTCTAGAAGTTATGATGGCGAATATTTAGTATTTTTTGTTTAACTTGTGGTCGACCTTATGAAGTGCTACCTTTTAGCTCCTCAGGAGTTTTGAATTTTAAAATCAAGGGGACATTTAGCCATGAAACTGTGAGTATTTGAAAGAGGTAGTTTTTTTGTTCGAAGTGAAAAATGATACTTGAAAGTTAAGTTGTGTTTGTCCATGAATATGAGTCGGTGTTGTCTTTGAATTTCTATGATTAATTTGGAGTGAGAACAGCTTTTTGCTGTCTTTCAAATTTCTGAGATTCTGCAGAATTCAACTTGAAGTTGAATTTTGAATTTTGGATTTTTTGGAAATTCTATGGTTAAACGTGTTTTCAAAGTTCAACTTGGGAAAAAGTAAAAAACATTCATGGCCAAACACCCTCTAACCATTCATATATTTCCATGCATTTGTGTTCGTTTCCTTTGAATCAAACAGTGAAAGTCATGCGGTCAAGATCACAAGCAGTGTGCATTTTTCTTGACTCATTTGGTGGCATAGCATTTTGACATGATGCGTTAAAATTTCATGTGCAGGGCATCATTGCTGTACATGTTGTTTTGGTGATATTAGTCGTTATGATATATGAAATTTGTTCTATACTTCAAGCTCGAGATAGAGCAAGGAGTGTATCCGTTAACCCCTTGAATGATTGTGATGCACCCCAGCACTATGTGCCTTCATCAGAACCATTTCCCACCAGAAGACGATTGCAACATCAGATGCTGCAAATTGGTCTTCCAAACCGTGAAGTTGATGAGTTTGGTAGGTTGCTATGGCTATCTGCTAAAATATTTTCTAGCAATAGTTTTGCTGTGTATATATTCTTGGAATCAGTATCATAGACTCACATTTGAAGATTCTGTCAAGAAAATTAACACGTCCCTTTTCTTATTAAATGTTTGTTTGCTTGTGCAGAACACCTTTCCTATGGAGAGTTTTCTGCTAATATCTTCAGAATTCCTTCCATGAATGACGGAGAGATAAATGCTTTACCTGTTCACAATGGCACCGGTTTAGAGAGGTATGTTCACAATTGCACCGGTTTAGAGAGGTAAGTCACAATCATTTTAAGTCATACTTTTTTCTCTCAAGCCTAGGATTCACTGCAATATTTTTTTAAGTCAGCCGCCCAACCAAAGCATTCCTCAGCTGTTATGTTCAATGGGTGCTGCTCAATTAATAAATCTATATTTTAAGAAGTTTCTATATAAATATACAATTTACATCAGAGTTGATGCGTGTTCGAGCACTCAGTAAGTTGTATATGGGTTTGCCCTTGTATTAATTGGTCAAATTCTATTCAGCTAATTACTAAACGCTTTTGCATGTGCTTTTGAGAGAACGAGGAAAATAAAGAAGTTAGAAATACTTCTCGATGAGTTTATTTGTATTGAAGTTTTTATAGACAATGGTAAATTAAGTTGATGGAAAAACAAAGTTTTATCTTTCTCCTCAACTATTTTGTTGTTTGATTCTTTATTGGTCCTTCATGCAGTGAGAATGCACCGACAGAACAAGCCTCATCATCTTCAACCTCAGCCTCAGCCTTGGTACTTTTTTGTATTCCCTTAAAACATTTGGTTTCGTTCTCAGTATTTGTAATGTTTAGATCCCACTTGTGGGATTTCATCGGATATGTTGTTTGTTGTTGTCGTTGTATTTGTAATGTGCTCCTTTCACATGAAGCAGGAATTGCTATGTAACCTTTGCTTGGAGCCGATTATGGAGGGTGACCGTGTTTGTTGCTTTCCATCATGTATCCATAAGGTTTCTTTCTGTTCCTATCTGATATTTTCCTCCTTTCCTCTGTAATATACCATGTTCAACCATTCTCCAAAATCACCTCTAGATCCGAGTTGAAGCTTAATTTCAACGATCGTGGATAAAATTCACACTCTTGTCAATGCTCACTTGTTTTTTTTTTCGTTGGTGCAGATTCATGCTGCGTGCCTTGATAAATGGCGCTCGCTGAGCACTTCATGTCCAGTCTGTGACTTATGCTGAAGTCGGACAGGATGTGAATTGTCTACTCTAGTTTGCAGTATGTAAATTATATTATAAAGGCAGTAGCCTCTACTATTTCCCTTTTGAAGTTCTATGTAATGGAAGTTGTGTCTTGAAGCATTATGTAAATTAATAGGCAGAAGCTTAAGTGGCGGGTCGTGACACTAAACTATTTCCCTTTTAAAGTTCTGTGTAATGGAAGTTGTGTGTTGAAGCAGTATGTATTTGGAGTTTCTCTTTGTAATCATGTTAAAAACATGTGTTAGTAATTGTAAATTTATGCTTTTTGCTAATATTTCATGCTTAAAATAAAATTGAAAAAGAGTTGCAACTTCAGAGAAAATGATGTTTTCTTCGACTCTTTAAAAGTGTCAGTGTTTGCATGTTGGATTCACCAAAAATAATATATTTTTGAAGAATCTGACACGGATGTGACATTCAAAGTGAAGAGTATTTTAGATTGTTAAGAGCAACCAGATGAGTGATTTTTTTGTCAGTCTCAATCCCAATTCTCTTCAAAATTGTCAGTAGGTGCGTGAATGTCGTGATTGATGATTGATGTTAGCCTTCCATAATAGATTGTTCTATCCAAAATATCCCTTTTTTTCCCTCATAAATTTAAGAGATTTAAGAAAATCATTTTTTCTTTAATCAAGTTCCAAAAATCTATCTATTTTTATGGGTAATTTGAATTTTAAGAAATAAATTAGTAACCTTTTAATATTTTTGTTAATTAATTTTTTTATATTTTATTAGTCTACAGTTGTTAATTAATATTTTATCTTTTTGTATTTTGTTTTTTATCTTAAAATAAAATAATGACAAAAAGGAGAAAAGGACGAAATAATAAAAAGAAGATAAATTAACCGAGAAAAGGGGGAAAAAGAAATTAGAAGAAAAAAATGACAAAAAGGGAAAAGAACAAAACGAAAAAGATTAAAAGTAGGTGGTGAAAAGACAAAAGAACCAGCTAAGCCTAAGGGAAGAAATGCCGTGCACGACTCGACTTGACAACCGACATAAAAAGGAGATGGGAAGGGTAAATTGGGTAATTAGTTATTGCAAAAATAGGTAATTTGTAGGTATATTGGTAAAAAAGAGGTTCATTAAATAGGTCCAAGTAAGTAATTTGTGAACTTTTTTCTTGTAATAATGGCCGAATTTTTTTCTTTTAAAGAAAAATTTTGAAGATAGCTGCCTGGGCTTGGCCCATGAGGTCGATCCAATCCTACTCGTTATTGAAGTACGGTTGGGTCATAATTTTTTAAATCTATTTTAGAACTAGAATTTGTAAGCTCGACCTAACTAAGCGCTTGATCGAAGTTGAGTGGAGTCGGCCTATGGACTTAAAATATTATTTAATTTAAATTAAAATAATTAAAGTTATAAGACGTAATTGTTTTATCGCTTACATATTTGTTTTTTCAAATTTTCTTTACTTATTTATTTGTAAAAAAAGATTATTATTTTCTTCAATCTTAAGATGATCATTATTTATTATTTTTTATTTGAAGATCTTCTCATTTCTTGATGTTATATATTTCAGATATGAAATTGTAATTAAAATCACCACTAATCATACATATTATGATTGTGATTATTATGTTTTTTTCATATAATTTTGTTAGACATGATAAAAAATTTAATATGTTGATGGAATTTTAAGTTTAAATTCAGATAGAAAAAACTATTATATTTTTAAAAAGGACACGGTCCGCCCCAACCCGCGACACTACTAGGGTTGGGCTAGGTTGGCCATTTGAAGGCTCTTTCAAATGAAGGACTGACCCATTTTAGCCCTTTAAATTCCTTGGCTCGGCGAGGCTTGAGCTAGAATAAAGTAACCCTTTTTAACAGTTCTAGATAAAGTGTAATATGAACTGAGAAATGATAAATATTAAATCACTGACATCTATATGCATATATTGTGGTAGTTAATATTCACTAAGAAGGGCTAGAAATGTTATGTATAAACGGGAAATCTTGTCACATATGATGAAGACACAATGACAATTACTCTTTACTGAAATGATCATAATTAACTAGTAGAGTCGAAGAATAATATGTTAGATCTATTTGAAAAAGGCCTAACTAGAGAGGTGATTGATAAATCATCAAAGTGAATGGAATCAGGGACGAAACAAGTCATTATAATAATAACTTTACCTAGTGAACCAAAGATTAGAAGATCTCGATTCAAGGAGATCAAACTAAGTTATGATAAGTTATGACTATATTAAGAATTAAGGATAAAGTGCTTAGACTTTTTCATGATTTTTAAGTTTGATATGATTACGCATTGTATCTACTGATTACACGTTTAGGAATTACCTATGTGAGTGTATAGTATAAGCCGATTCAAGAAGAACTAGCGCAAAGCCAATCTCTTCATGAAATTAAACGGTGTTCACAGCAGTAACAAATACAACAATGAGCACAAGGATGGTTAAGGATTAATTGTGTAAAATATGTTGTCTAGTATATATTAAAGCTCAATGGTTCAAGAATATCAAACCTATAGATTGATCAAGCAGATCCCATATAAATTCACCATGAAAGGTTCAAGAGAAAACCTACTTTCTATATGTGATTAATCCTTACTAGTAAATCATACAGTTTTTCCATGCATATTTTCATAATATACTAATTTTTCATACATGTAGAGGATTGTTGAGTTCTATTAAAAGATTAAGCTTTAAAATATGATGTAATGTCACTTGAGAAATTGTTGAAAATAAAATGAAGGAAAATAGAAATTTGAACAAAATTCATTTCTTCCTTATTGGTGAGCAAAAGGAGAAACTTTGCGCTTATATATAGAAACACTTCTTCTAGTTCTTACAAAATTGAGAAAAGAGTCCTCCTTCACGCCATCATCATTGTTTGACTTCAACGCCAAATTTGAATTTGATTGATGAATTTTTTGGACCAAATTTTATTTTTTATTTTGATATTTAAATTCTTTTTCTAAAAATTTATTATGCATAATTTAATTTAAAATTCGTAGAATTTTTCTGCAATGAAAAGACACTTTCTTTCATGAACAAACATTTTCTCACCTACTATTTGACTATGGATATTTAAGACGTTTGCCTCATTTCACACACTAAAAACGTTAATATAATTCTGTCAAATAACTGTATATGTGTAACTAATATACATACGTATTTTTATATCTGGCAAGTGAGATTGAGAAAGGGAGGAGAGAGGTGAGTGAGAGAGGGCAGAAAGTGGAGAGAGACAAATTGCATATGCATATCTATCAAATAATTATGTATATTTGTCAAATAATTATATATATGTAGTTGGTATATATATGTATTTGTATATCTAGCAAGAGATTGCAGAGAGAGAGAGAGAGAGAGAGAGAGAGAGAGAGAGAGAGGCAAGAGAGAGTAGAGAGAAAATAACAACAAAATTATAACTATAGCTATAAGTTATATTTTTTAAACTTATAGTAATATAATGTAAATACATACATATGTTTGCCTAGTTACGTAATTTTCCCAATAAAAAACAATGGATAGTCTTCTCTTTGTGCAATGGGAGGATAACGGGTTGGTGCCTTTCCAAGCCCAACAAAAACCAAATGGGCTGTTTAATTAGACCAACACTTTAGCTTGACCCATATTTTGCCCTATTTAGCTACACTTTTCATTTTCCATTTCGTAGTTTATGAAAAAATTTTCTTACGTTTCTTGTTTTCTAATTCTTAGAGAATCTTTATTTGTGTAATATTCTCTTGGCTTTTTTTTTTCTAATCCAAACATTTAAGGCCCTTAAATTTGGATTGTAGGTGATATAATCTCCACATAAAAATCAGCACAAGTTACAAAGTTTATACTCCTTCCGTCCATCTTTATTTGTTCACTATATTATTTTAGAATATCCAATAATACTTATTCAATTTATAAAAATCGATGACATACTTTATTATTTTGTGTTTATTTTAGGAAAAATTACACAAATACATAACTTATCTTACCATAATATCTAAAATTTCCTACTTAATTCCATAGGAGTCTAATCAATGTCAATCATACATTAATTACCCCTTTTCACATTTAAAGACATATTTCAAAATTTATTCAATTTTTCCTTTCTCTCTCCTAAAGTCCATACGCCCTTAGTCATCATCTTGTCCAATTCCATTGTAGATTGAAATTCAATTTTTTTCGCAACTTTATCATTCAACAGTGGAATTAATGCAGAAGATGGTGACCCCTCCAAAGTAGATGAACAGAATGGTGGTGGCAAGTTTGTTGGTGAAATCTTTCATGGAAAAGATGAACTAGTGAAGGATGTAACCTCAACTTCCAAATCGCTAAGTCGGAAATGACATGCAAGACGAAAAAGTAAGGTGCAAACTCCCTTTGCTCATCCACCATTGCCAAAGGTAAATTCGATTTTTTTTCATAAATTTCGCAATTGTGTGTTGGTATCTACTATTTCACTTATGAATCCATCTTATTTTTGATATCTTAAATCATGTGGCTGTTTTAAAATTCTTTGTATAGATTTGAGGGGAGATGACTCCTTTTGATACCTATTACATTAGGGTTATGCAGCTGTATTTTGATTTTGTAAATATTCTCAATTTTATAATTAATCATATGTTATAAAAATAGATTGTTATCCAATTATTAAGTTAATTGTCATGTCCCGGGAGGGTACCTAAGGCGTAATTGGCACTCGGAGACTATTAATAGTCCCCAAGCGAACCACCTAGTCTCATCGCATTCGTTCATTCAATTCAGTAGCGGAAGGTAACAAGAAATTAGCTAACTATCAGTGAGCTATAAGACTATCACCATCACTATCAAGACATAAACTAAGAACAACGGAAACAATCTCAATATAAAGAAAGAAAAGGGGTAAAAGAACCTCAACATCGGCCATCATCAATCTATGTCTATGAAGCCTCTATAACTACTGTTTAGGAAGGTATCATGACAGACCATGACTACCACAATCAAAGAAAATAACTCAAAGTACTAAAAAGATAAACATGTCCTCCAAAAGTAAGGGAGGACTCACCAAGTCTCTGTCTGGGTATCTGCGAACCTCAACAATTAGCATGCTGAAGTCCTCTGTCTACAAAATCTGCATCATAAAACGATGCAGCGCCAAAGGGGCATTAGTACGTGGAATGTACTGTATGTAAAAATGGGCTAAAATAAACAGTATACAATAATAATCAGCTCAGCAGTCACTCATCCTAAACTCAGTGTAAGGAACGGAACTTTATCGCCTCACTATCCATTAACACATCACACTATCACCTCAACCTCAGAGTAATATCAACATGAACCTATCTGGGAGTTTCTATAATTGACGACCAACACCTATGAGTCGATGATGATACAATGAAGAGATGTCGTTGCCACATCCATCCAGTACCTTGCCGGGGTACAAGACGAGTTTGTCAGGGATTCCAAAAGAAGTCTGTCAAGCCCTTTGCGAGGGAAAGAAAACGTCTGCTTTCACGGTCCAATCCTCTCCTATGCTGGTCACATAGTTAATACACACGAGTGGGACTCACTCTTACCCGTTTCGGTGCTAATACTCCTCCCAAGACTCAATATGCTCAAAAGTCTATCGATTCATCAATGATTTCCATCACTAAGCCCCTTTGGGTAAGAACACTCAACTCATCTCATCATCTATCAATTCAGAGAGTAAAATTACTCTTTCACAACTAAGTTTCAGTCTCATTAGGTTCTAAGAACACTAATTCAATCAGTTTCACTCATCAATACCACTATCTTAAGACTCAAGCTCCAATAATCTACACATATAAACAATCAAGGCTCTAGACGTTATCCCTAAGTTCATTATTGAAGTATGGAACCAAGGGAATCATGCAAATTAGGCATGCAATCACATAATAATGCCTATAAACAGTAAATACAAGTATGATGATCATCAATTTGAGATAATGTATAGGAATTTAAGATGGTGTTCAAGAAATCAGGACAATGTTCAAGAAATAAAGATAATGTTCAAGAAATTCTTCAAGAAATCACTATTCAAGACCCATCAACTATCAATTGTCAACCTAATATATATAGTGGGGTAATGGAAGAACAATTCCATGTTCTGGGTAGCCTTTACATACCTAGGTTGAAGAGTTATCAAGCTTCCTTCAAGAAATTGAAACCTCACTTGGAACCCTTAAGCTCTTTCTTCTTCTCCTCTATCAGAAAACATGTTTACACTTAGAAAAATATGGGTTTTGAAACCCTTTCATACGAATTAATACTCTAAAACATGTTTTTGGGACTTAAAATGGGTTAGAATGACCAAAATACCCTTCCCAAAATATAATTTCTTTTTTTAAAACTGGTGTACTAGCCCGCAAACTTGAGGGTGCGGACTAGTATATTTTCGCTATTTTTCAAAACTTTCAATTCCTGTCGAAAAATTGAAGGAAAACTTAAGTGTGTCTCCGCGCCCCTCAGTCCCAAAATTAATTAGTGAAACTTATTTTTCACTTCGGTTGTTTTTAAACTGGATCGAGACTACTTTCCCACTTGATTTTTCGCGCTGATCATAAATCCGGTCTCAGATTTTCAATCAGAGCTTTGGAAGACGCGTTGTGAGCACGATTATGTTTTAGGGGTGTTCTGGTAATTTCTAGGGGCGTTCTGGTAATTTCATAGGGTGTTACATCATCTCACCCTTGGGATCATTCGTCCTCAAATGATGAGTAAGAGTCGAATAGAAGCACGAGTAACCTCAAAACTCATCTCATTCTTCACTCGGGAACTCTCAAGCTTTCAGCTATCCCTCACCTTCTACACTTCTATCTTAGACTCAGGAATGGAATTTGTACATCACTCAAGAAAGAAATTTCAATAACATTTACCTTCGACATCATCATCATTTGGCACGAATAGGTGCGGGTATTTGAGTTTCATCGCTTTCTTATCTTCCCACGTAGCTTACTCATCCTCCATAGGACTTTAACAGAGGCTATCTCTTTATTCCTCAGCTTAAGGACTTATCGATCAAGGCTCTAGACAGGAATTTGTTTGTAAGATAAACTATCTTTTACTCCCATGCTCTCAACAGGAATTGCTAAGGCAGGATCCGCCAAACACTTTTTTAACATTGGCACGTGAAACACTGGATGGACTCTATCTAGCTCGGAAGGCAAGTCTAGCTCGTAAGGAACCTTCCCAATCCTTCTCACAATCTAATATGGTCTGATATAACATGGACTCAACTTTTCCTTCTTACCAAGCCTCATGATACCCTTCATGGGTGACACCTTCAAGTACACCCAATTATCCACTTCAAACTCCAAATCTCTTCTCCTCATGTCCGTGTAAGAATGATGGCTCTGTGCTATCTTCAACCTCTCTCTGATGACCTTCACCTTTTCCATGGACTAGTGGACAAGGTCAATTCTGATCAATTCAGCTTTACCAATCTCAAACTAGCCAATCAGTGATCTACATCTCCTCCCGTATAATGCCTTATAAGGGGCCATCTGAATGCTGGCATGATAGCTATTAATGTACGCAAACTCCATCAATGACAAATGATCATCCCAATTACCCTTGAAGTCAATGACACAAGCTCTCAACATATCCTCCAAAGTCTGATGGTGTACTGTGCCTGTCCATCTGTCCGAGGGTGAAAAGCTGTGTTTAGCTGTACTTTTGTACCCATTCCTTTTTGAAACGATCTCCAAAATTGATAGGTGAATTGAGTTCCTCTGTCCGAGATGATAGACAAGGGAACCCTATGTAACCTCACAATCTCACGAATATATAGTCAGGCATACTTCTTAACAGTATAAGTTGTCTTGACTCCCAAGAAGTGGGCTGATTTCATCATCCTATCAATAATCACCCATATCGAATCATGCTGCTTTCGGGATCTTGGTAAGCCAGTGATGAAATCCCTATTGATCGTCTCCCACTTCCACTTTGGAATTTCAAAGTTCAGAGCTAAGCCATACGGTCTCTGATGTTTAACCTTAACCCGTTGACAATTGGGGCACTTAGATACAAATTCAACAATGTCTTTCTTCATCCCATTCCACCAATAGACTTCCCTCAAGTCGTGGTAAATCTTAGTAGAACCATGGTGAATGGAATGTCTGGAGCTATGAGCCTCAACTATGATCCTTTCTCATACTTCATCAACATCGGACACACATAATCTACCCTAGTAGCTCATCACCCCATTTCCTCCTTTGGAGGAAATCATCACCTTCTCCTTGTGAAACGCTTCTTTCAATTGGAACAAAATGGGGTCTTGGTCTTGCTTTTCCTTCACTTCTGATACTAAGGATGAAGCAAAACCATTTTGAACATTGACCCCGCCTTTATTGTTCTCCTCAAGTTGCACTCCCAGTCACGCCAATCTATGAACTTCGAGCTAGTTCTTCTTTCCTTCCTCTACATGGGTAGTGCTACCCATAGACGTCCTGCTAAGAGTGTCAGCAACAATATTAAGCCTTATCTGGTTGGTAGAAAATACTCATATCATAATTCTTGAGCAACTCCAGCCATCTCCGCTACCGTAGGTTGAGCTCTTTCTGGCTGAACACGTATTGCAGGCTCTTGTGGTTAGTGAACATGTTCACATGCACTCCATACAAATAGTGCTGCCAAATCTTGAGTGCGAATACCACCACTGTCAACTTGAGATCATGAGTCGGATAATTTTTCTCATGGATCTTAAGTTGTTTGGAAGAATAAGATATCACCTTCCAACTCTACATAAGCACACAACCCAATCCAACCCTTGATGCATCACAGTATATCACGAAGTCCCCCATCCTGTCAGGCAAAGTCAACACTGGGGTTGTAATCAATCTAGTCTTCAACTCTTGAAAACTCTTTTCACATTCCTCCGACCACTGAAACTTGGCTTTCTTCTGAGTCAGCTTAGTCAATGGTGCTGACAAGGAAGAGAAGCCCTCAACAAGTCTGCGGAAATAGGCTGCCAAACCCAAAAACTCCTTATCTCTGTTAGGGAAGTCGGTCTTGGACAATTCTTAATCGCTTCAATTTTCTGAGTATCTATACAAATACCATCTCCTGAAACAACATGGCCTAAGAAAGCCACGGATTTGAGCCAAAACTCACATTTTGAGAATTTTGCATACAAATCATGGTCTTTGAGCATTTGCACAACCACTCTAAGGTAATTAGCATGTTCCTCTTTATCCTTAGAATATACCTGAATATCATCAATAAACACGATCACGAACATATCAAGTACGGTGTGAAGACCCTGTTCATCAAATCTATGAAGGTTGCAAGTGCATTTGTCAACCCAAAGGACATGGCCAAGAACTTAAAGTGGCCATACCGTGTCCTAAAGGCTGTCTTTAGGATATCACTTTCCCTCACCTTCAACTGATGGTAACCCGATCTAATGTCTATCTTGGAGAAATAGGTAGCACCCTGAAATTAGTCAAAGAGATCATCTATCTTAGGGAGATGATACTTATTCTTTATGGTAACCTTATTCAGCTGTCAGTATTCTATACACATTCCAAGAGACCCATCTTTCTTATGCACGAATAGGACTGGAGCACCACAAGGTGAGACACTAGGCCTTATGAACCCTTTCTTTAGCAAGTTTTTCAATTGTTCTTTCAATTCTTTTAACTCTGCGGGGGCCATCCTATGAGGTGGAATTGAGATGGATTTGGTCTCGGGAAGGACATCAATCCCAAAGTCAATCTATCTATCGGGAAGGACTCTAGGAAGATCGTCAGAAAACACCTCAGGAAACTTATTCACAATTGGGACTGACTCAAAAGTAGCAGACTCAACATCATCATACTTAACTCTCACAAGGTGATAAATGCAACCTTTGGAGATCAATTCTCTAGCTCTAAGATAAGAGATGAATTTGACCTTAGGGGCAACAGAACTCCCTTTCCACTCTAATACAGGCTCATTAGGAAATTGCAACTTAACAATTCGGGTTCTACAGTCGACAGAAGCATAACAAGCGTGAAACCAATCCATGCCCATTATTACCTCAAAATCAACAATCTCCAACTTTACCAAGTCAACTAAGATGTCTTTATGATAAATAGACACTATACAGTTCCTGTAAACTCTCTCAACTAAGATAGACTCTCTCAACTAAGATAGACTCTCCAGTAGGAGTAGACCCTGACAATCAAATAAACCCATTTTGTTATTGTGTTTACCTTAATGATGAATACATATCACATTTTGAAAATTATGGTCAAGTATCAAACCACATATTATGACAATTTAACACAGCAAATATAAACTAGTTTATATTGAGTTTTCATCATATAGATTATGCACCACTCTTTTACATTATAGTATCAAAATTTGATTTTGTATCTTTTTTTAACATACATTATTGAAATTATTACACAGTCAATTTTAATTAGCTTCCATTCAACATTTACAGGCACTCAATTATGTTGTAAAGCATATTTTACCGAGCATAGTTTAAAGTTTGGTTCATCCTACAACCCAACGTATGTGAAGTTGTGCTTCCACCAAAGTAGAAAAGAATGCCTGGAAGACCATGCAAAGGAAGGAAGAAGAGTGCAGGTGAAAAGATAAGCACATGCAGAAATCATTGTGGTTGTTGTGGCCATCATAGACATATCTGAAGAACTTGTAATTTCTTTCCTATAGAAAAATGAGAATTAGATATCTAGCTATTTTTCTTTTATGAATTTGAATAAGGCAAGAAAGGTCAAACTTTAAATATTCGCAGAAGGATGAACTTTTGTTGTGAATGAATCATCAATGAAATTATTTGATTTCTAATTCTACTGAGTGTCAAGTATTATAGTTTATTTTTAGGTGGTTGGACTATGTCTATGTCAAACGATATTTTTTGATGTGCTAGAAGTATTTAAATAGGAAAAATTCTACTGATAGCACATAATTCTTTGTTTGATGTTGAAAGATCTAGAATGATTCTTTGTGATTTTTTTTTTTTGTTAAATATTTTGGTTTGTGTTATGAAGCTATTAATAAGGACAGAAGTGCATAATTTGGTTAAAGTGTCATAATATGTATCATGATACCAATTGATACCTGTCAATAGATAGTATAGTAACTGACCAACAACATATATATTTTTGTGTAAAAGTTAATGTTATAAATTGCCAAGCCAATCGATATTGCATGTGTATAATGAACAACTTATGTCGTCGTGATACTTTGTATAAGTATCAAATATAAATTTTTGTTGACCAGGTTACATTCCAAATCAAATGGTAGCTGCTATGTCGTAAGATGAATTAAGTCACTGATGAGGCGTAGAAATACGACTTTTATAACGCTTTAACATAGGATTTTTGTACATTCTCAAGCAAAGTTTGTCGGTTTGATGTATGTTTTGATTATTTTTTCAGGAAAAATAAATAAATCATGGGAAACGGGGAATTTACAGTGAAAGTAGTGATTAAAAAATAAGAACATTGACTCAAAATGAAGGAAGCAACAATGGAGCCAAGTGAAGGCACACGTTAACCTCCACGACCCGTGGGAAAGTCCACGGCCCGTAGGAAGGTCCACGAACCGTGTGACCCTTCGTTGCCTTCTACTTGGCAAGGATTATACTGGAATGAGCCACGACTGCGTGTGCACGGACCGTGCAGGTAGACACGGATCGTGGCTGTAGCCCGTGGAGGAGACGCAGATTTGGATCACGTCGAAAAATAATAAGAATTTGGCGAAGTGTTGAAGCATGGACCGTTATACGGTCCGTATAACTCCACACGCATCGTGACAGCTGACCGTGGATGTGACTCAAGAGAAATTACCATAAACAAATGTGCGAAATTGACCAAGTGGGAATGAACGGACGTCTACACGAGCCGTGCAACGAACCACGACCCGTGCCAAGCATCATGCAAACGGAGGACACAACTGGACAACGTTCCTTGACCAAGTACAACCCCACATGGGCCGTATAGGGTCCCGTACCTATGCCGACAACTTTTTATTATTTTATTTTAAAGTAGTTTTTCTCACTCTCTCTCTCTCTCTCTCTCTCTCTC
>JAPFFP010000094.1:883953-901042 GCA_026153255.1 Solanum medicagineum | reverse complement strand
CTTTTCGAGATCAATGAACACCATATGAAGATCCTTTCTACTTTCCCTATATTTCTCTACTAACCTCCGAAGAAGATCAATCAACATCCTAATATTATAAAAATAAGAGCAATTATAAAAAATTAATCTAAAATCGTCCAAAAAGTATTTTAAGCTAATTAAAAATACCTACATAAAAAGTGTGAATGTTTATAAGTGTTGAACCAAAATTGGATGTCAACAAGTACCATCAGACATATTACACTAAAAATCACTTATACAGGATACCATTATAAACACCAACTTAAAAGCACCATACTTGAATCAATGCTTACGAATTGACAATAATTAATACCAAAAATTATACCACAGAATTTTAATATTTGGGGGAAGCCAAACATGCATGATTTATACCATTTTAACACCATCATATTTAACACACTGAAAAATAATTTTTTATAAATACGCAATACTTAGTTCAAAAAAATATACCAGAAAGAATATAGGTTATTGACACAAATATATTTATCTGTTACCAAAATATTAATCAAGATAATAACTAATTCCCTATTTACACCATTGTGGTAGCAAAAAAAAATACCATTAACAAGAATCAACATTTTTATAAATTTAAAGCATCTAAATAGCCATCACAGCAAAACCAAACTCTATACATTGTTAACCATCAAATAAAAAATTTGAACAGCATTAATGAAAATATAAATGCATTGTTTAAAATAAAAACAACTCAAATTCAGTTGTAATGGAAAAAAATATCAATCTTTTACATTTGCTAACAAAAAAAAAAAAAGTATTACATTTTTTATATAAGTTGCTACTATTACATACCTGTTAAGTCCCATCTTCCATTATATTGTATCAAAATCGATACAAAATTTTCATTCTCCATTGATTTAACCTGGAATGAACACATTTTCCCTCACTCCCCAGACTTTCTTTTCTCTTGTACTAGACTAACGTTCTTAAGATGTGAGTAAAAATCTTTACATAATAACTTTGGTAATTACGCCACTAATTAATTAGTTGTCTTGAATTAATTAAGGAACCAAAAGATTTATTTTTGGTATTGGAAATCAACAAACGTACTAATGACTTTCTTATGAATTGCCCCCTAATCAATTTTTTTTTTGATAGAATGTGTATTTTTTTTTTAATTGGGATTTACTTCCATTAATTGATCAGATTTCACAATTAACCACATGCTAATAACTTTTACCTATTTTGAAAAAACGGGTTGGTATATTAGTGTAAATAGGAAAAGGTGGATAGGGACATGTAATTTTGGATATAAAAATGTATAGTTATATTCTTTGTCCAAAAATAAAATAAAATCTGTAATGATAGTCCATGGGCTAGCCAACAGCCCACTAAGTGTTAGCTTGGATATTGAAGTTTCCAGCCCACTATAGTTGAGCTGGATTGGGTTGGATCAACCGTTTAACAGCAACTCTAATTATTTGCTATGGGCTTATGGCCACACGGAGACAGTCATCTTTGAAAGTACTCGAAATTCCTAGCAATATTCATCATGTTATGAGGCCCATGAAATTGATTGGAAGTAGCTAAACTTATTTTAATAAGGAAAAATAATGTAATTAGGCAAACATATGATATGTATTTACATTATACAACTATAGTTTGAAAAAGATTCAATTTATACTTTTAGTTAGGATTTTGTTGTTATTTTCTCTCGCTGCTCGCCTCTCTCTCTCTCTCTCTCTCTCTCTCTCTCTCTATACAATTTCTTGCCAAATATACAATTACATATGTATATCAGCTGCATACAAATAATCATTGTGACAGATATACATAGTCGATTCGACAGATATACATATACAATTCGCCTCCCTCAACTCTCTGTCCTCTCTCCTCACTCTATCGATCTCGCTCGCCTCTCTCCTCCCTCTCCCAATCTCGCTTGCCAGACATACAAATACATATGTATATTAGTTACATATATACAATTATTTGACAAATATACACATACAATTTGACAAATATACATATACAATTCGTCTCTCTCTTCCCTCTCTCAATCTCGCTCACCTCTCTCATCCACATAGTCAAGGTTATGCCATGTAATTATGTAAAATGTAGTCATTTGACCATATTAAGTTTCAAGCCTAGATTATTTATGAAAATTCCCCTTTTAATAACAGCCAAAGCATGAGGCACAACGGATGAGTTTGTTTCTCCTTCAATCAGAGGTTTTAAAAGTTTTGATGCTTTTTAAAAATTTTGTGGCAAGTGAAAATTAGAAAAATAAATTAGAATGGAGCATGTATTTTAGACAAAATGGTCAAGGGTCGTTGGTCCAAAGCAAGAAATTTGATGACGCACTATTTTTCAAGAGAATATATAATCTAGTAAACGAAAGATGGATTTCTCTTTTGATAGAAACAAGAAAGAAGTATAGATTTAAAAGAAGAGGTCCTGGATTCCACATATATAAATAGACTTTTATACCTAAAAGTAAACTAGAATGAATTGTTATAGCTTCTTAGGATATATGTTACACGTCTATCTTTCTTGTGCTACACACTAATGGATCTCAAAAGCCAAAAAATTTCTAGAATTTTCTACTATGAAAGAAAAAAAAAGAAGTTTACAATGCTTCAAAGCTCTTAGTACTGCATTATGAATTCTCTATGTCATCTAGAATTCAATAATATTCCCTATATATAAACCTAAATAGTCTCAACCCTATAAGGAAAAGGCTTTCCCAATGCCACAAGGACAATATATTCCTTTGCCAAATCTATTACGACAAGGGTTTCATACACCAATAGAGATTATGAGTTTTCTAATATATACAAAAGAAAAATTCAAGGCATAATAAATAATTAATAAATCTTCAGCTTAGTTTGAATTTCCTACATCAATTGAAATAATGTCTTGTCTTGCCCTCACCCCTTTAAAGAGCTTATTAAATACCGAGTGCACCAATCAAGTCTAGATAATACCTAAACTTATTAGTTAGGATTATATTGGTCATCATATCTCCTGGATTATCATGTGTAGAAACTTTCTTTCACATCTGCAATCAGTGGCGTACGCAGGATCTTTTTTAAGTGATGTCACTATTTAAAGGACAAGAATAACTCAAAGAAAATTAATTAAGCTTTTGTTTTAGGCCTCCAAAATTTTGATGCCTTCATTAATAAGGAACCTTATGGAAAAAATATTTTAATTAAATTATATAAAATTTAAAATAAAATTATAAATTAAAAAAATAAAATAATTATCTACTCTTTATAGTAGATAATTTGTTAAAATTTTGAATAAAATTACTCACGTCTCAGTAATTTAAAGTTAATTATATATTACATTATGCAAAACTAGTAGTTTAGAATCAAATAATAGAGGATTTCGGTTAATATAATAAATAATCCATATTCAATTCGTGATATGCAAATTCAAAAATTAAAAAATAAAACTATAAATTTAAACATCAATTTAATAAATCCTAAATTATTTCATTGTAATAAGCAAATAGGAAAGAATAAAATTATTATTATGAACAAATAAAAAAAAATCACATAGTAAAATAAAAACATTAACATGATATAGAGATTCGAGATGTCAATGATGATGATCGATAAACAAGAACTATTGTTATTTTATTTTTTTGAAGAAACTCATAAGTCACAAATATATAAATATAAAGAATCAATAATATTTATATTTTTATTTAACTAGAATTCTAATTGATAAAGAAGTTAAATATTTTAAATTTTATTTCAATTCTATTTCTAAAATAAAAGGGAGTAGATTGATTTTGAATAAATTAAAGTATAACTTACACAAATCCCATACCTTTTGGAGCTAATTCTAACTAATACCAACTTTTTTCAAAATTACTAAAAATCCCTTCTTTTTGATACAAAAAATAAAACCAGTAATACATGTCGAAAAGGTTGGAGCATTAAGGGATTTTAACTATGGTACATAAAGAATTAGGGATCGTAAAATCGCCCCGCAAGTTTTTAATAAAGTGTCAAGGAGGCCTAGCCCATAGTTTTGAATTTAAAATCAAAATTGAAAGGAAAAAATAAACTAAAACCTCAGCATGATTTTTTTTTTTTTTTTGGTTAAAACCTCAGCAAGATTTGATTTTGAGATGCCCAGGACGTCCCCGTGAACCTCACCCACGCCAGCAAAATTCACTTTGCTACATGGATGATCCCTTTTAATTTGTTTATACTTTATTTTTTATATTTAGTATATATATTTAATAAAAATTTTCGACGAAGTCGTATCACGTGACACCCCTTCAATACACCTAGATTGGCCCCTGTCTACAATCCCATTAGATACAATATCTCAGATGAAATAATGACTATCATATGTTTTGTTCACTCCAAACCTTGAAGGCATATACCCTCTTTCATTGCCTCACTAATTTTTATACATACTCTTCCTCTGTGATGAGCAGACCAACACCACTTTGCAAAGCTCCTTCCAACTGATGACATTACCAGACAAAGAATACAAGCATAATATGTCAGAGATATTTCCTTATGCAAGTCTCTTGCGTAATCCCAATCTACATATAACCTACTGCAAATTCACTTAGCTTGGCTTTGTAAAAGTCAAGTCTGACATCTACAGTACCTTTAATTTCAAGTATCTCAAGATTCACTCCATCGCTTACCAATGTTCTTTATTAGGATATGTTATGTATCAACTCACAACACTAACAATATGTGAGATATCAGGACGAGTGCAAACTATGGCATAGATAATGCTACCAACTACACTCGAATATGAAACACTAGACACTCGAAGATTGCACAAACTATGTTTCAAGTTTACTTTTTCTAATTTTTTCGACTCTTTGAAATAACCTCCTGAATTCCTTCCATAATCCCTGTAACACCAATGATACATTCTAATCTTTCTCAAATTGAAACTAGATCCCTCATCGAATTTCTCTATTTCATATTTTGTTGAAGATGATGAAGGCATTTTAACCCTTGCTTATGTCTAGAAATACCAATTGAGCTCTAATACAAATTATTGCGAAATATCATGAATTAACCAACATACAATTACAAATAAAGGATTTTGGGCTCCCACAGATAACTATGATTCCATATATTATTTAAAAAGTGATATTTGAATATTCCACTTACATAAAATTTTAATTTGAATATTTTATTTTGATAAATTTTTAAAGCTAACTTCAAATTAAAGAAAACAAGTAGAGATGAAAGGGTTGTCCATAGAAGCTAATACCTCCTACCACACAAAGATGAAGAAGCTCTAGGAAGAATTCAACATCTTTAGTGTTAAAAGTCATTGTAGTTATGCATGTACTTGTGGTGCCAAAGACACAATGCATATAGTAGAGCAGGAAATATGACTTATTCAGTTTCTTATGAGCGTCAATGAAGTCTACACCTTCTTTTGAAGAAGCATACTTATGATGAAGTAGTTGCCCTTTTTGGGAGAAGCATTTCCTCTCCTTGTCCAGAAAAAGAAACAAAGAGAATTCGAGCAATAGTCAGAGCTTTACTTGCCACTACATTTAAGAAATATTATGATATTTTTTGTTAGCTACGCGATCAGATTTTTGGTCTAGTAGTTTGTTGTTGAGTTTATTTAGGAGTCAATAAGTTGTTTCCTAGTCTTTAGGTGCAATCACTTTTTAAGATTCAAATTTCTTAGGAGAGTAAACGTATTAATTTAGTTACAAAGTGACTCTTGTAACAACGTATTTCACATATCAAAACACAGAGCACTTCGCCCGCTTACTTCCATTTTTTTGTTGTGATACATCTGTCATTTGGTATCCGAGCCAGAAATTTTTTTCTTTATTTGAAGTACTATTTTAGCAGCAAAAGATGGCTTCTGAAAATTTTGTTCAGGCTGTTATTCCGCTCTTTGATGGTCATTATGACCATTGGACCATGTTGATGGAGAACTTTCTTAAGTCCAAAGAATTTTGGCCAGTTGTTAGTATTGGTGTGCCAGAGCCAGCTACTAGCACTGCCATCGGAAGCACAAAAGCCAGAGTTGAACAATCTAAGATTAAAGGATCTCAAGGTGAAGAATTACCATTTTCTGGCTATTGGTCGTTCAATACTGGAAACCATTCTTTGCAAGGATACTTCTAAAGAAATATGGGATTCCATGAAGAAGAAGTATGAAGGAACAACGAAGACCAAGCGAGTGTAACTTCAAGCACTCCCTGGTGAGTTCGAGGCTCTGCGTATGGAAGTTTGGTGAATCGATAATGGATTATTTCCCTATGACGTTGTCTATTGCAAATAAAATGCGAATTCATGGCGAAAGACTGGAAGATGTTACCATCATTGAGAAAATTCTTTGCTCAATGTCAGCAAAGTTCAACTATATTGTTTGCTCAATTGAAGAATCCAAAGATATCGATACTCTTTCTATTGATGAGTTGCAAGGCTCTTTGTTGGTCCATGAGCAGAAAATAAATCTGCAAGACAAGGATGAAGTAGCATTGAAGGCAGTGTCATTCTTGAACGGAACAGATCAAGAGAAAGCCAAATGGAAGGGAAAAATTGGCAGCACAAAAAGGAGAAGAACAGAGCAAGTGATTCTCTAGAAAAGGAGAAGAGACGTGATAAGTCTCAAGTCGAATGCTATCGATTGGCCACTACCAATCTGAGTGTCGTACCAATTTAAATAGGAATCGAGGCGTAGATCTAACTTTGCAAAGACAAAAGAAGATGGGGAAACAAAGGAAGAAAAAGAGGAGGCTTTGCTTCTGATAGCATATACTTCCAAAAAGAAAGTTTCCACTCATGTATGGTATCTCGATACCGACTCATGTGTGGACAGAAGGAGGCATTCTCATAATGGGATGAAACTTTTCAAGATTCTGTGAGATTTGGGGATAATTCGGTGGTCTCTGCCATGAAAAAAGGGAAGGTACAAGTTTCAACTAAAGACAACTCCATTCATACCATAGGTAATGTGTTTTATGTCCCGACATTGAAGACAAATTTATTTAGTGTTGGGCAGCTTCAAAAAAAGAGATGTGAACTTAGGTGGAATTTGTAAGATACGAGATTCTCATTGGGATTAATTGCTCAGATTAACATGTCATCAAATCGCTTGTTCCCTTTATATCTTCACAACCCCATAAATTCTTGCCTTCCGCAAAAGTGAAAGAGGATGCCTGGAAGTGGCATTTACATTATGGACATTTAAATTTTGGAAGCTTGAAGTTTTTAAAGCAAAAACAATTGGTGTTGGGTCTTCCAAAACTTAAATCTCCCGATGAAGTATGTGAAGAGTATGCAGTTAGCAAGCAACACCGTGAGCCATTTCCAACAGGCAAGTCTTCGAGGGCAAAGAAGGTGCTGGAGTTGGTGCACTTATATATTTATGGTCCAATAAGTCCTACATCTAATGTTGGTAAACACTATTTCATTAGCTTCATTGATGATTATAGAAGAAATACTAGGGTCATTTTCTTGAAAGAAAAAATCTGAAGCATTTGAAACTTTTAAGAAATTTAAAGTCTATTGGAGACATTGCTTAGTCTGGTAATGATGTATTAGTTGTGTTAGTTAATTAATACTTCAGTTAATTAGTTCTTGATTAGGTTGTAATTAGATGTGTGTAGATGCATAATAAGTAGTGTAGGGTTGAGATGTAATATATATACATAGTAACTGTAGCAGTTACTTTACCAATTCAGCATTTTACAATTCTTCAATACACAATACTTTCTCCCAAAGAAATCTTCACGATCTCTTCAGTGAGATCGTTTAACATGGTATCAGAGCTGTGAATCACGAGTTGATTCAGTTGATTGAGGTACGGCGATGGAAGATTCTGCAACGAATGTCGGTACTGGTGGTGTTGCGCAAGGTGCTGCGCAAACGGAAACCCTTGACCAGATCGAGAGGGAACGGAATCATCCGCTTTACCTCCATAACTCTGACACTCCGGGATGTGTCCTCACTACGGTACAACTCTCAGGGACAGAGAACTACTCGTTGTGGAGTAGATCAATGCTAATAAACCTATGAGCTAAGAGCAAGTTAGGGTTTGTGCTAGGGACCTGTAAAAGGAGTGATTATAGAGGCGATATGGAAGAACAGTGGGAAAAGTGCAATGCCTTCGTGCTTGCATGAATAATGAACACTGTGTCGAAGGAACTTCTCAGCAGCATCGTCTATGCAACAGACGCTGCGACGGTATGGGCTGATTTAAAGGAAAGGTTTGACAAGGTGGACGGATCTAGAGGTTATCAGTTGCATAGGGAGATTTGCACAATCGGTCAAGGTAATATGTCGGTATCTGCTTATTTCTCGAAACTCAGACTACTTTGGGATGAGTTTGATGCTCTCGTACCACCGCCTTCATGTAGTTGTGACAAATCTAAGATCTATGTGGATCATTTGGCCTGTTTGAGGTTGTTCGCTTTTCTAATGGGATTGAATGAAGTTTATGCACATGCTCGTAGTCAAATATTGATGATGAGTCCTTTACCTAGTATTGGGAAGGCTTATGCCATGATTATGGCTGATGAAGGACAACGGATGACTGCTAGTTCTCATTCGAGGAGCACTATGCAGGAACAAATTGCTTTGTATGCAGGGAAAGGGAACTTTCTCAAGAAGTTTCAATCAAGAAGGAAGAATTGGGATCAAACATATGACTACTGTAAAATCCAGGGCAGTGAGAGAGGAATGCTATAAACTGAATGGATATCCTCCTGATTGGAAGTTTAAAAAGAAGTCAGGGTCTGGACCAATTGGTAACAGATATCAAGATGATGTTAATCATGTGGCTACTACAAAGGATGAAGTCGAGTTTGGAGATGCTTTTGAACCAGTGAAGGTGAAGAACACTGAGTCTGGTTTCAACATATGTCCCCAGCCCACATTCACTGCAAAACAGTATAACAGGATTCTTAGCATGTTAGAAAGGGAAGAAGCAGCAGATTCAGGATCAAGTAAAGGATTAGACAACATGGCAAACATGGCAGGTATGGCCACATCCTTATCTGTGAATAATACTAAAACACAGGTCAGAACTGAGGGAGAATGGATAGTTGATTCGGGTGCTACTTGTCACATGACACACACATTGGGTAAACTCTATCATGTATCTAACAGTGTTAATAAGATTGTACACTTGCCAAATGGGGAGGTTGCACAAGTATCACACACTGGTTGTTGCAGAATAGTTGATGGAAGGGTGCTAGATAATGTGCTAGTGGTGCCTACTTTCCAACACAACTTACTTTCAGTGTCAAAATTAACAAGGCAGTTGCACTGCTCAGTTAATTTTTTCCCTGAATTTTTTATACTTCAGGACCTCTCCACTGGAAGGGTGAAGGGGATTGGTAGAGAAGATGGAGGACTGTATTATCTTCCTACAGCATTACAGAATGAGGAAAGTAAAGCAGACCAAGCAGTGTTGATGGCACAAGGTTCTAACATAGACTTGATGCTGTGGCATAGTAAACTTGGACATCCTTCCACAAGAGTGTACTGCATATATTCAGCAGCAAAAACTTCAGTACTAGTAGTGAATGTAATAAGTGCTCTGTTTGCCCTCTTGCTAAATAGACCAGGTTACCTTTTCAGTTGATTATGTCTAGAGCATCAGGTGTTTTTGACTTGCTTCATTTGGATGTTTGGGGACCTCACAAAGTTGTTACTCATAATGGTTTAAGTTCTTCCTAACAATAGTTGATGATCATTCAAGGATGTGTTGGGTGTATTTGCTAAAATTCAAGAGTGATGTTTGCTTTATATTGAGGTCTTTTCTGACATTAGTTAAGACTCAATTTGATAGGAATGTTAGGAAGATAAGGACTGATAATGGAACTGAGTTTTTTAATAATTAATGCTATGATTTGCTTGATTATCTTGGTATTGTTCATGAGAGCAGTTGCCCTCACACTCCACAACAAAATGGAGTGGTTGAAAGGAAACATAGGCATATACTTGAGGTAGCTAGAGCACTAAGATTTCAGGGAAACATCCCCATCAGATTTTGGGGAGAGTGTGTATTATCTGCAGTCTATCTGATAAACAGGATTCCTACTTCAGTGTTAAGGGGGAGATCACCTTATGAACAGTTTCATGGACATAGACCTAATATTAAATATCTGAGAATCATAGGATGTTTATGCTATGCAACCAAAGTGGTCAAGCATGATAAATTCTCTCCTAGAGCAGAAGCATGTGCATTGATGGGATATTCACCGACTCAGGCATTTACTGTACAATCTGCATCATAAAAGGTTTATTGTAAGTAGAGATGTTGTGTTCAAGGAGGATATATTTCCTTTCAAATAGGTGACCAGCAGCCAGAAACCATTATTTCCTAATGAAACAGGTGTGTTCTCAGATGACTTTCCAATGTGTGATGAAGATAAAGAATTGCCTGTGCCTATCCCTATAGATATTGCAGCTTTAGGGAATGATTCCAGAGTTGCATATGATACTGTGACAGATGCTGTGACAGACAGAGGTGGTGTTCCTGATGAAGCAGTTGTCATTCAGAATACAGATACTGATCCAACTTCAGGGGAATTCAAGAAGTTACAGTCAGAAGGTCTACCAGAACTCCTCACCCCCCTATATGGATGCAGGATTATGTGGTTCAAACAACAAAATCTTAGCCTTATTCCCAAAGCAACTATGTATATTATGGCAACATGTCATCCAGGTATAAGTCTTACCTATCTCTGTTTTCCACAGAAATAGAGCCCAAAACTTTTGAAGAGGCAGCCAAAGACAGGAGATGGTAACATGCAATGCAGCAAGAAGTGCAGGCACCGGAGGACAATGGCACCTGGGAAATAGTCGAACTGCCCAAGGGAAAAAATGTAGTTGGCTGTAAGTGGGTTTTCAAGATCAAATACAGGGCTGATGGTCAGATTGATAGATTCAAGGCTAGATTGGTGGCCAAGGGATACAGTCAAATAGAAGGAGTTGATTACTAGGAGACCTTTCTCCAGTAGTGAAGATGGCAACAGTCAGATCAGTAATAGCACTGGCAGCCACTCACAACTGGAACATATTTCAGATTGATGTTTTTAATGCTTTCTTACAGGGAGATCTGATTGATGAGGTGTATATGGAACTCCCTAAGGAAATCTACAAAGCTGAGAAGCAGAAAAACCTTGTATGCAAGCTAGTGAAGTCCCTATATGGGCTTAAGCAGGCCTCAAGGCAATGGAATGCAAAGTTGACTGAAGCATTGCTGAGTTCAGGGTACCTGCAGAGCCATTTTGATTATTCCTTATTTACAAAGAAAAGGGATAACAAGTTGGTGATAATATTAGTCTATGTTGATGATTTACTAATCACAGGTAATGACATGAAGCTGATGGAAGAGACAAAGAATGTGTTGCACAGTCACTTTAAAATCAAGGATCTAGGTGAACTCAAGTACTTTCTGGGCATTGAGTTCATGAGATCCAATGATGGCATTGTGATGAATCAGAGGAAGTATGCTCTTGAATTAATTGCTGAAGCAGGTCTGGGGACTGCCAAGCCTCATATGACACCATTGGAGTGTAATAAAAAATTAACTAGTGTGGAGTTTGAACAAGACACTATGTATGAGGACATTCCAAGATATCAAAGGATGATTGGCAAGCTGCTGTACCTTACCATCACAAGGCCAGATATAGCCTATGTTGTACAGTCACTGAGCCAGTTTATGCAAAGTCCCAAGATGTCACATTGGAAGGCTGCTCTAAAAGTGATTAAATATATCAAACTGGATCCTGGAAAGGGGATGTTCATGGGAACAAATCAGACACTGCAATTGCATGGTTTTTGTGATGCAGATTGGGCTGCCTGCCCAACTACAAGGAGGTCAGTTACTGGGTTTATTTTGAAGCTTGGGAATTTTGTAATTTCCTGGAAATCCAAGAAGCAACACACTGTTTCACGAAGCTCCACAGAAGCAGAGTATAGGAGCTTGACAGCTTTGACTGCAGAAGTTGTATGGATAACAGGGCTGTTCAAGGAGCTGGGTATCAAGTTGATAGAGCCTTCACTTCTCTATTGTGACAACAAATCTGCCTTACATATTGCTGCCAACCCGGTATTTCATGAACGCACGAAGCACATAGAGATTGATTGCCATTTTATTAGAGAGAAAATTCAGCAGGGGCTGATCAAGACCGTGTACATCAATACCAAAGATCAACTGGCTGACTTGCTAACCAAGGCCTTGGGAAGAAGACAACATGATTTTCTACTAAGCAAGCTTGGATTATTGAACCTCTTCAATACATCCAGCTTGAGGGGGAGTATTGGAGACATTGCTCAGTCTGGTAATGATGTATTAGTTGTGTTACTTAGTTAATTAATACTTTAGTTAATTAGTTCTTGATTAGGCTGTAATTAGATGTGTGTAGATGCATAATAAGTAGTGTAGGGTTGAGATGTAATATATATACATAGTAACTGTAGCAGTTACTTTACCAATTCAGCATTTTACAATTTTCTTCAATACACAATACTTTCTCCCAAAGAAATCTTCACGATCTCTTCAGTGAGATCGTTTAACAAAGTCCTTGCTGAAAATGAAGTTGGTTGTCAAATTAAGTGCTCGCAAACTGATTGAGGTGGTGAATACAACTCACAAGAATTTGTAGAATTTTATGAGAAGCATGGAATTAAAAGGCAACTTACAGCAACCTACACGCCTCAACATAATTTAGTGTGTCTTTTGAAGAGAAGTGGTTTACCAAGAGACTTTTGGGCAGAAGCTATTCCTTGGAGCATTCATATATTGAATAGATGTCACACTAACTCTATTCAAAATATGACATCTCATGAAGCTTGGAGCGGGCGAAAACCAAATGTTGAGTATTTTCGAATTTTGGATGTATAGTATATGCACACATTCCAGATGCTACGAGGAAGAAGTTGGATGATAAAGGTCGGAAATGTATTTTCCATGGTCTTAGTGAAAAATCAAAAGCTTATCGCTTGTTCAATCCTATTACCAAGAAAATTGTTATTAACTGAGACGTTATCTTTGATGAAGAAGCAACTTGGAATTGCAACAATAATAAGTTGTTCCAACAAATTTCATTTTCTATTGAAGAAGAAGAAAAGGAATCAGAACCACCACAGGAGAGCAGTTCACAGGGAAGTCCAACATTAAAATATGATGAAGGTAGTGAAATGGATCAGGTGATGCTCAATCCAACAATGAACGCCCTCAACGTAGCAGAGGTGCACCGAGCTGCATGGAAAATTATGAGGTATATGGAATTAGAAAATCTAGAAATACAATCACTCATTTCTCTTTATTTTCAAATTATGATCCTATATCATTTACCGATGCCGTCAAAGATCCAAAGTGGCAGCAAGCGATGGATAAGGAGATTCGATCAATTGAAAAAATGGTACCTGGGAGTTGACAAATCTTTCAATAAATCAGAAAATCATCGGTGTCAAATGAAGTTACAAAACAAAGTTGAAGAAAAACGGAGAGGTCGATAAGTACAAAGCTCACTTAGTAGCAAAACTCTATAAGCAAGAATATGGTGTTGACTACGTAGAAGTGTTTGCTTCCGTTGCTCGATTAGATACCATCAGATTGGTGATTGCTTTGGCTGCTCAGAATGCTTGGAAAATCTTCCTGTTGGATGTGAAATCTGCCTTCCTACATGGTGAATTTCAAGAGAAGGTATTTATTGAACAACCTCCTCGATATGTGAAATTTGATATTGAGAATAAAGTGCTTAGATTGAAAAAGGCTCTATACTGACTAAAACAAGCTCCAAGAGCTTGGTGTAGCCATATCGATGCTTATTTTTCAAAGGAGGAATTTCAAAAGTGTCCATATGAACATACTCTTTACATAAAAAATACGGATTTAGGGGTCTTAATGAAGAATCGGAGCCGGCGGCGACCTTGGAACAGAGAGAATTTGTGAGATTAGGGCAAAGTGTTGTTTTATTGAATAAGAATTGGGGGTCTGTACGGTAGTTAACATATATTTATATATGTATATGTACCCTATATGACTTACGGTGTACACTCACACCACTGGATAATTTCTCTATTAATCAATTAATTAACTACTTACTAACAAATAATCTACCACTATAATTTGACTCATATACAACTAATTAATCATCTTTCAATACCCCCCCTCAAGCTGGATGTACTGAAGACATTCAATATCCAAGCTTGCGAAGTAGAAACTCATGTTGTGTGCGATTCAGTGCTTTGGTGAGTAAATCAGCTTGTTGGTCTTTGGTGTTGACGTAGACGGTCTTGATAAGTCCCCGCTGGATTTTTTTCCCTAATAAAGTGACAATCAATCTCGATGTGCTTTGTCCGCTCGTGGAAGACTGGATTGGCAGCGATCTGAAGAGCGGATTTGTTATCACAAAAAATTAGTGTTGGTTCTACCAATTGCACGCCTAATTCCTTGAATAGACTTGTTATCCACACCACCTCTGAATTCAATGTAGCTAAGCTTCTATATTCAGCTTCTGTGGAGCTCCTCGACACTGTTGCCTGCTTCTTGGATTTCCAAGATATTATAGAATCACCAAACTTTAAAAGAAAACCGGTTACTGACCTTCTTGTAGAGTGACATGCAGCCCAATCAGCATCACAGAATCCATATAATTGAGGCTTCTCAATAGAGCTCATAAGCAAGCCTTTACCTGGTTCAAGTTTGATGTATCTGATGAATCTCAAGGCGGCCTTCCAATGCGACCACTTAGGCTTCTGCATAAATTGGTTGAGCATCTGAACCGCAAAGGTGATGTCTGGTCTTATATTGGTGAGGTAAAGCAGCTTCCCAATTATTCTTTGATACCTTGGAATGTCTTCAAACATAGTGTCCGGTGCATACTCTGCACCAGTCAGTGGTTGACTGCAGTCCAGTGGTGTCATGTAAGGCTTGGCATCACCTATACCTGCCTCAGCTATCATTTCAAGTGCGTACTTTCTCTGATTCATCAATATTCCCTTGCTGGATCTCAAGAATTCAATTCCTAAGAAATATTTGAGCTCACCCAGATCTTTTATTTTGAAGTAGCTATGTAGGACATGCTTTGTTTCCTCCATTAGCTCTGCATCATCCCCTGTAATCAAAAGATCATCAACATAAACTAAAACAATTACCAGTGCATTATCCCTTTTATTTGTGAACAAAGAGTAGTCAAGATGACTCTGTGTATAGCCCGACTCTAACAGTGCTTCAGTAAGTTTGGCATTCTACTGCCTTGAAGCTTGTTTCAACCCATACAAGGACTTCATTAATTTGCATACCAAGTTATTGCCCTTCTCAGCAGTGTAGAAACCTTGAGGTAACTCCATGTAAACCTCTTCAAGTAGATCACCTTGTAGGAAGGCATTAAAGACATCCAGTTGAAAGATGTTCCAATTCTTAGCAGCAGCTAGCGTTATAATGGACCTAACAGTTGACATTTTAACAACTGGAGCAAAGGTCTCTTGGTAGTCAATACCTTCAGTCTGGCTATAGCCCTTTGCCACAAGTCTAGCCTTGAACCTGTCTATTTGGCCATCTGATTTATATTTGATCTTGAATACCCACTTGCAGCCAACAATATTCTTCCCTTTTGGTAATTGGACTATCTCCCAGGTTCCATTTTCCTCTAAAGACTGTATCTCATTTTGCATTGCATCCCTCCACCTGTTGTCCTTTGCTGCTTCCACAAAGCTTTTTGGCTCAGTCTTTGTGGAAAACATAGATAAGTAAGCCTGATACTTTGGTGATACATTGTCATAAGACACATAATTACTCTGGGAATAGGATTTGGTTGCATGAGCCACATAATCTTTCATCCAGATAGGTGGATGAGATCTTCTGGTGGACTTCCTGTGCATGTCATCTTCATTTTCATCTACCTGCACAGTATCTGGATTCACGGCATCTGGTTGACTGTCACAATCATTTACCGAGTCTGAATTGTCATCACTGGGAAGCACAGGATCAGTATGTACTTACATAGGGAGCTCTTCATCTTCATCACTGGCAATCAGGTTGTCTGAAGTCACACCTGGATTAGTGCAAAACATTGGTGATTGGTCACTGATCATCTGTTTAAACGGGAATATATTCTCTTTGAATGTCACATCTCTACTAACAATGATCTTCTTCTGAAATAAACTAAATAATATGTATCACTTTTGTGTGGATGAATATCCCATCAGTACACAGGCCTCAGCTCTAGGTGAGAACTTGTCTTGTTTGATTATTTTCGTTGCATAGCGCAGACAACCTAGCACTCTTAGATGGTCTATGTTTGCCTTGCACCCATGGAATTATTCATATGGAGACTTACCCTTCAAGACTGGTGTGGGAAGCCTGTTAATCAAATATACAGCAGACAGTATACATTCTCCCTAGAATTTGATAGGAATATTACCTTGGAATCTGATTGCTCTAGCCACCTCAAGTATATGCCTGTGTTTCCTTTCTACCACCCCATTTTGTTGTGGAGTGTACGGACAGCTACTTTCATGAACAATCCCAAGATCTTTCAGTAGAGCACAACAGTCAGCATTAAAGAATTTTGTACCATTATCTGTCCTAATCCTCTTGACATGTCTATTAAATTGAGTTTTCACTAGTGCTAAGAAGGATTTCAACATTGAAAACACATCACTCTTCAATTTCAGTAAGTATACCCAACACATTCTTGAATGATCATCAACAATAGTAAAAAGGAATCTGAAACCATTATGAGTTGCAGTCTTGTAAGGTCCCCATACATCAAGATGCAGCAAATCAAAAACATTTATTGCCCTAGACATACTCAAACTGAAAGGTAATCTAGTCTGTCTTGCAAGGGGACAGACAGAACATTTACTAGTTTCATTTTTACTACTGAAGGTGGTGTTTGTAAACAGATGTTGTAATATTTTTGTGGATGGGTGCCCAAGTCTCCTATGCCAAAGCATGCTCTCTGCTCCATTGTACTGTATCATCATTGTTGTATGTATTCTTTTATTCTCCTCAGATTACAAAGTTGCGGGCAAGTGGTACAGGCTATTCATTTCTCTACCAATCCCCTTCACCTTTCCAGTGGAGAGGTCCTGTAGCAAAAAGAAATCAGGAAAAAAGTTAACTGAAC
>JAPFFP010000094.1:826258-839186 GCA_026153255.1 Solanum medicagineum | reverse complement strand
TTAGGGATTGTCGGGGAGGGGTGCGTCGCTAGGTTTTGAAATGGAGAAGAAAGAGAAAGGGGAAGAGGGAATGGGGAAAGTGATTTCTGCCCATTTGAAGAAGAAGAAGGGGAAAATGAAGGATTGGGGGCGCGTAGCCCCCACACGCTGGACCCTCCTCTTTTTTTTTTTTCAAAATCGTTAAAACAAAAATAAGAACTCGATGATTAATTTGGCACTGTGGAGGGTAAAAATTGGGTGTCAACAATATTCACATATTGAGACCATATATTTGCAATGTGGATCCGCCCTTGGTTGGATATTTGAGGATAGAAAAAAGAATTGTGAAATACTTGCACTCATAAAATATTATTTTCTCCCACGAAGAAGATTATCGTATTCACGTCAAAGTGACAGGATTCAAATTTACGGTCCTCTGTACGCAAAACTAATGCGCTGACCAGACTGTGTTACACTTCATCTCACCACCCCAAAGCCTACAGACCTACCCGATCGATGAACACTCAAACTGAACGCCCATCCTTTTGGGCACAGAGATGCAAGAACCAATCCGAGTAATCAACCACTTTTTTTTTAATCTACCTCAAGCAAGCCATCCCAACCCTACCGTCAAAAAGTCGTCCGTATACAATGTAGGAGCGCTGACATTTCTTTGCTTACTGGAGATTTTTTTTTATTTTTAAGAAATTTATTATTTTTAAAAAAATATTTTGATCAATTATTTGATACTTTAGTCAACTTACTATAAAAGAGAAGATAAGAAAGGGGAAAAATAACTTTTTTTGTGAAAGTTATGTTTAAGGCTTTTCTTTTGGTTTTTGGTCATCTTCAAAAGGCTCTTTAAGATGAAACATTTTCCGTTGAATTATTTTTTCTAAGAGGACATTTTTGTAATATGCTAATCAATATTCTGCCATATAGTAGTCATTTTCGTTGAAAAGAAAAAAAAAGTAAAAATAGGATATGTCAATTTTTATTTTTAAATGGTTTAGCAGGATGGCCACCACCACTAGAATTCAGTAAAAAAATTTCCCTCGGAAAAGTTACACAGATAAGTAAATATATACTAGTTAATTAGCTAACATAGTTATAATTTGAATTAATTACGGTTCGGTGCAAATATTTAGCTGTAATTGCAGTTTGAGTTTTGTATAATTCGCTCGATTTATACAAATGTTATGTGTGATTATACAAAAGATGTACGCGAATCAAATTGTATAAAGAAATATACACACTGTGAATTATATAGGAAATTATATAAACATTGTTCATGAGTCGTATACCGAAATATACTAATGTTATATAAAAACTGCGAATTGTATAGCGAATTATACAAATATTGTGCGAATTATACAAACATTGCTATAACAATAATTATGAAATGTAATTACCCAAAACTATAGCTATGAAGCATAATTAAGGTATTTTGAGTGATTATATGCAAAAATTTCTCTCTTTTTTCAACTACATGTTTTTATAGTGGACTTTAGGTTTGTCTAATTAGAATTCACATATTTTAAGATCCATTTTAGCAACAGTGTTCTTAACAATGCTTTCATTTCAGGAACTTGAACCTGAATTCAAATTCAAAACATCTGATTAAAGGTGAAGAAATTTTCACATTGATCAAGAATCGTCAGGTACTTTTAAAATTTATATTTATTTTGAATTAAACTTCAAATCAATTTTTAATATTCTATTGAAAAACAACATTTCAAAAATATGTTACAATACAAGATGCAAATTCTTTCATGCAATAGTATCAAAAGACTTGAAACGAATATTTTCCTTAAGTTTTTATTTTTGATGTGAAAGCACTGGCAGGGGTCAATCAATCACAGAATAGAAGTTGAAGGGCCTACTTTGCAAATCTTGGCATCTATATTTTGATGCTATATTCAAATATCTCTTGTCCATAAAGCATTTTCCATAAGAATCTAATCAAATTTTTTTCTCAAAAATCCAAAAATTGATTGTTTCACTTTAAAGAAATATTCTTTTTGGTACATGTGAACAAGTTTTGAGGAGATATTTGCAACTTTCTTAAAATAAGGAGTGATATGTACATTACACATTAGAGATGGATGTTATAAATTCCCTTCAAAAAGAATCATTAAAATATTGTGCATAATAATATACTCAATAGAATTTCATAAATGGGGTGAAGAGAGGATAGAGTGTACACAGATCTTACACTATTTCATAAAGATAGATATGTTATTTTCAAAAGATCCTCGACTCAAATATATCAGCCCCAAAAATGAGAAAAATAATAAATATAGAATAGAGATGACAAGTCTAAAATAAAAATAAAAGTAGCAAAATAACTGACGGGCAATAACAACACAATATATATAGACGCGACTAATTTGACTAACTTACTATATCACAAGGCAATACAATATCCAGTCCCTACTAGCCTATAAACCTTCTACCCTACTACGCGACTCTCATTCCTTTCTATCTAAGGTCGTGTATTCGGTGTTATGAAGCTCTGCCATATTCTATCTAATCACCTCTCCCTAATACTTTTTTCGTTTACCTCTACCCCTCCGCATAACCCCTGAATCCAACCTTTCGTATCTTCTAACAAGTGCATCAATACACCTTCTCTGCACATACCCATACATCTTAGTTTCGATTCTCTCATCTTATCTCCTACAAAGGTCACTGTATCTTCTCCTGAATAACCTCATTCCTAATCTTATCACACCTAGTACGCTTATACATCCATCTTAACATCCTAATCTTTGCAATTTGTTTTTCAGAACATGCGAATTTTTGACTAGCCAGCACTCCACCTCATATAACAAAGATAGTCTAACCAATATTCTGTAAAATTTGCCTTTAAATTTTAGTAGTATCTTCTTATCACACAATACTCTTGAGGCAAGCCTCCATTTCATCCATGCTATCCCAATGCGATGTGTGTCATCATAATCGATATCACCACTACTTTAGATGATGGATCCAAGATATTTAAAGTTTTATCTCTTTGGAATAAGTTGAGCAGTAAGTTTCACTTTCATGTTCGGTTCATCCCTCGCATCACTAAATTTGCACTTGAAGTATTCTATTTTGGTTCTGCTCAATTTGAACCCTTTGGACTTCAGAGTATGTCTTCAAATCTTCAACCTATAGTTAACTTTATCCCGAGCCTCATCAATCAGTACTTAGCATGCACCATAGAATCACCTTCTGAATAGACCGTATCAACTCATTCATCACTAAAAAAAATAAGAGAGGGGGGGGAGGGGGGGGCTCAACACAGAGCCTTGATGAAGTCTCATCTCAACAGGAAATACTCATATCCGAGTTTTGACTCAATCATACATGTCATTCATCATTCTTTTATACACTATTGGAATACCTTTCGCCTCCAGGCACCTCCAGAGGATATCCTTCAAAACTTTGTCATAAGTTTTCTTAAGCTCTATGAATACTATATGAAGGTCTCTCTTCCTTTCCATATACTTCTTCACCAATTTTTGAACAAGATGGAATTGCTTCAGCAATTGATTGCCTCAGCATGAATTCAAACTGATTTTCAGAAATAGACACTCTGATCATATAATATATTTAAAAATTTCATTGTCGAGTAAAGTGAATCAACAAATACATGCAATGAAGGATAATTCAGGAGGGGTCCTTCATTTAAACAATTATCTATAACAAGAGCAACAGATATAAACATTCTAGAATCAAAAATCTAAAAAAGATATTAGTTTATATGTATCTAAATGTGTTACTTTTCACTAACGTGAAAACCTGTCTTAAAACCAAGAATTTAAGCAGATTACAAAAGTGTTAATGATACAAAATATTTGTGTTCGTAAGCACATTATTTTCAAACATGTACAACAAGTGCCAACCCCAAAACTCCCCCTATATCCGTGAAGGAAACAGATTCTACTGCAGGAAGCTAAATATAATTCAACTACTTCTCCTGTGTTATATAATCTTGACACACCAAAAAATATATAGATTTATTATTAACAAAAAAAAAAAAAAAATCATGCAAAACCCCATCTACTTATCTTCCTCCAGTTACTGCAGGACAGTCTATCCTTGACAACCTTATTAAAGCAAAAGACGCGTCTCAGATTGATGTTTCATCTGCTGTCTAGCTTGTTGTTGGGACCAGTAAGCATGAGCAATGAGGACTCGGTCGAGGAGTTCCTGAGGCACAGGCTCGCCTCTCCTTTGTTGAGGGGATATTCGCGCTGTGTGCACCAGTGTTTTCCATTTGTCCTGCACATATATGTTATTCAACATATGGAACAAACTTAATTTTCAAAACAAAAGTTACATGTTCAATCAAGCCTTCTATTCTCAGCCCGAGCACACAAGACTGGGCCGAGCCCCAGGGCAGCTCGGCTCTGTGCCCAGGAGGCCAGGCCTAATCAAGAGGATAACTTATAACTTCATTTTCCTTCTACGTTCCAGCTTATGCATAAAATGTTTTTCAACTATTATTGGAGATAGGTAAATACAATAACAGATATAGTAATAATTTCATATATCGATTCGTATTTATCATTAGCTATTTAAGGAAGCAACAAGTGGAAACTTCACAGCAAGATTCCTCAAGAACTCACATTCAAAATGTGGAAACGAATAAGTAGCAAATCGAGAAAAGAAGCCTAAAGTTGGAACTGGAGGAAAAGAATAACATATTCAGAGTCAATTGCCCAAGATTCAAGTAGGCAAAGCAACAATTGGAAGGTGAGTTTGTCAAAATGCAAGAGATTTCGCGAAGTTTGTACCTTTAAATCAACATAAGTTCTGTGTTTGGCGTTATCAAAAGCTCGCATTTTGACATCACGCCACCTGTATGATCACAAAACCATTGTAGGGGAAAAGGAACTTTGAGGTCCACATTTGCATACAACTGTTAAGAAGATGCAAATTTAAGTGTGTATGGCTCATCTAAATATACCTTCCAGTTCCAAGCTTCTCAACAGCTTGAACAAGTGCTTCCACTTCAGAAACAGAAAAAGGTCTACGGATTCGACGCTGCGCAGTTTCACATCGCTTGGGCTTTCGCATCGGAACTGCAGCCAAGGCTTCTGCATCCATTGCAGCAACTGGAACCAATGCTCTTGAATCTGCTGCATTTTTCTCCAGAGAGGCATCAGGAGGGGATGGAGCTGAATCGTGATCGCTGTCAATGAAGTTGCTCAAATTTGTTCCTGGATGATCCAGGAATGCAGTATACGTCTCCTGTTGTATGGCATTACGAATAACTGCAGAAGCAGGTGAGCACCTGCTACGAAATATATGGCAAGCTTATCAAGACTTTTTTTAAGAAGGTTTTAGGAAAACCAGAATAAGGACCTGCCACCTCCACAAAAAGCAACATCAGATAGAGAAAAAAGGGGACAAGAGACTAACAAGGTTAAAGACAGTAGCAATATCTCAAGTGTCCCGAGTTGAAAGCAAATGGAGACTTTAACTACACAATGAACTGAAGCAGTACCTACTCCATTAATTATCTACAGCTAGTCGAATGCCAAAATTAAGCAAGTGAAACTTAATACTACAAACACCATAAACTAATGCTAATCAGAGATCTTCGAGCATATGAAATACCTTGCTAGAGGTCGAGGTGTCTCACAAGGAAGTACACAAGAGCGACCTTCTGGACCTAGAGACGGGGAAGCTCGAGAGGAGCTAGGCTCCAGGGTAAAACCAAGAGCATCAAGTTTGTCATCATGTGAAATTCCAGCTTGGAATAAGGTCTTGTTGTCATCTCTAACCTTCTTACCCTGAAACACTACACCAATCCGCAGCCCACCACCAAGTATTGCCGTCACTGCTTCCATGACGGTCCTCTGCAGAGTATCAGAAGCACAAAGAGTGAACGTCTGTGATTGAATCTGGAAAAGAGAAACAAAAAATTCTGCAGCAGTACTACTGAAACTAGAACCTCATTAGGTGAACAGATTATAGTATTTAAAATTAACACTTTTACATGCCTTTAACGAGCCAACAGTTGCATTTTCCGGAATCTCAATAAAAAGCTCAGGAACTCTGAAAGACTTGATTTTGAGCTTCACTGAGGATAAACATCTTTGTATCATCAGAAACTCTTCAAATGACAAACCCCCAGGAATACAAAAATAATCATTAGTTAGTCCAAATAAAGGCATTCTCACCATGGGAGTCATTAGACCTGAAGGATGCATGAGCTCCTTTGGGGATTGACGTCCCAGCTGCTGCACGGGCTGTTGGAGTCCATATGCAGAGGGGGAATGAATACCAATTAGAACTGGGAACGCACACACACCATGTGAAAGTAACTACTGTGATTAATATGCATGGTTTTTCACTGTAAGCAAGATTTCAGAAGCAGACAACAAACCTCCTGAAGATGCTAGACTATAACCAGATGCATCTCTATTTAAGTCTTTTGTTGGAGAACTACATATTCCATCACTACTCCTTTCATCGGAATTGGAAAACGGGTTACTATAATAGAGCTTTCTTTTCTTGAAAGGAAAATCCCTCTGAGACCTTTCGCTCATGTAGCTACTTTTCCTGTTCTGGAACACATTCCTTGTTTCATTATCTGGAGAGATGCTTGTTATGTCAAATCCAGCAAGTTAAAGACAGAAAGCCGGAACCAAAATAAACAATACAAAACACTAACCAACATTGACATGTCCCTCATCATCAGATTGTGGATTTACTTCCCAGCATTTGGATGCCTGTAACTTCTGCATCCTCCAATCTCCTACGTGTTGTGCTAGCCTGAAGGCCTTATTTCTGGTGCTAGGTTGAGTGCACCAGCAAGATTTTTCATCATCATCTTTGTTAGCTAACTGTACATCATTCGGGATCACCGGAAAGGACCCAAAAGGATCATGGTCCTTAGAAAGAGATAATTTTACAGTATTGTCCGAAGCAGCAAGCGTTGAATGCTTCCTATCCCAAGGATCAGGAAAATCTGAACTGCAAATTGCAGCCCTCTTATTAGCTGGAATTCTTGCATCATTTGACAGGTCGACTTTCACTTGTTTTTTACTTTCAGAGCCTACTATACAACTAGAAAAATCTCCACAGCCATATACCTCCTGTTCTGCCTTAGTAGAACAGTTCCCATTTTCAATTTTGTTTTCACCATTTATGAATTGTTCTGCAGAACCCAACTTCTCCGAGCAATCGGAACTTGTAATTACAGATGCTGGTCCAGATAACGTATCTGTTGATTTGCTTAAACAATGATTTACCACAGGAGCTTCTGATACAATTGGAGAAATGAAGAAACCCCGCTCCAGGCAACCTTCATTACAAGGATTTTCTTTTAAAGTTGTATCTTCATCCTCCTTAATCGTCTCGGTAGTATCTTTCACAACTGCAGACCGATCTTTCCCACTAGACTTTAAAGTGCTTTCTCCTTCCAGCAGTAACTTCCCAGCTACAGAAGTCAACAAGGCAAAAGCACACATTTCATTGCCATCAAATTTCTTCCTAATTTTTCCCCTTCCCTAGAAAGATCAACAATGAAATAAGATTAGATTGAGTGCCTCAAGCCAAAAACATTAAGGCGAAACATAATCACTTATAAAAAGTGTAGTTACCCTAGCTGATCTGGTAGCTCGGGGAATATGAGGCACCTGATAGCCATTGAATCCATAATCTAACCTCTTATGCAACACCATATCTCAGAAACCATAGGACTAAACATTCAAATACACACAAAACACCAGCAGTCTTTGATCTACTTTACACTACAAAAATCTCTTATCTATACATCCCTCTGGACAAGCAGTCCATGTACGCGAAATGATCTAAAGAAGAAACCAGCCAGATCACAAATCAGGAATCAAGACATTGATGTAAAAAGTATTGGTAATCAAGCACAACAGTGTAAAACATCAGGGAACACAACAGAATGTCCAAACTTTGATGAATGCCAGCTTAAGAAAAAAATCCTAGCAGACTAGCACTTTGTATTACAGAACATAAAGCCGAATTGAAAACGCAGAAAAGTTGTTGTCTTTTCTAGACTGATACTTAAATGATGGTTATAAAAGGGAATAATCTTAAAATTTTGTCATAACTACAACTGATACAATATCCTAAAACCTCTTAAATATCCAATCCAAAAGCATATAAAGAAATTCTGATCTCAGTTTCAAGATTAAAAGAAGCTATTCCGTCCAATTAATACTATACAAAAAATGGAAAGATCTCAATCATAAAAAACCATAAGAATGACATCAAAATTTCAGAAATCATAGAACCAAGCATCATAACTATAAGAATGACAAGAAAGATTTTCACCAACAAAAGAACATGTTTCGATCAAACGAAAGAAAAGGCACCAGCATTTATTCCAACATGACATGTTTGATAAGAGGGGAAAAAAAGAGAGTAAAAAGGAAAGAAGCCATTTCCTCATGAGAGGAAAGTAATCCTAATGAAATTCATGAATCCCAACAACCCATAAACCCAAAGATTGGAGGGAAAATTTAGAAAAAAGAACTTATAAAGATGATATAAAAGGAAAGCAACTAGATCAACCTAACCAAACCTAGTAGATTCAAAAATCCACTTGGGAAAGATCAATAGATCTAATCTAAGACACCCTGATTTTCACAGAAGAAACAGAAAAGCTTTTTGGAAAGAACTTAAAGCTTCAATCCTTGAGATGCAGAGATGCAGAAAAATCCAAGATTTTCACCACTATCCAATCAGATTCTGAACAAAGATTGGAACTTTATGCAAATTTTGCACAACAAAAAAAGAAAGACATCACCCTTAAACCAACCAATTTTTTTTTTTCAAAACCCATAAATTCCCCATGAAAACCATACTGCACTTAAAAGCAAAAGTTCAACAGTTTCTTCTACTTTGTCAAGATTTTCTCCCCAATCCAGCCAAGTACCAAACAAAAGATACAACTTTATTCAGAAAGAAGAAAAAAAATTGAATCACATCACCATAAACCAACCAAATTTTCCTCAAACTTCACCACAATTCTCCCATGAAAAAAAAAATCTTTAAGAAAACTTAAAAATAACAAATTCAACAATTTCTTAAGATTTTCTCCCCAACCCAACAAGGCTCTGAAACCAAAGATTGAAACTTTATGAAATGTTGCAATCAATGGAGAAAGAAATGGATCACTATTACCATCACATCACCTTAAAGCAACCAAATTTTCCTTAAACTTCACCCCACAATTCTCCCATGAAATGTTTGTTATTCTTTAAGAAAACTTTAAAATAATAAATTCAAAAAATTTCTTCTAAAATCTTAAGATTTTCTCCTCAACCCAACAAGGCTCTAAAACCAAGGATTGGAACTTTATGAAAATTTTGCCATCAAAAGAGAAAGAAATGGATCACCCACCTTAAACCAACCAAATTTTCATCATGATTCCCTTCAAAAACCATGAAATCCCCACAAAAGTTCTAAACAAAGATTCAAACTTTATGCAACCAAACAACTGTTGAACAAAAGATGGAAACTTTATATGTCACATCCTTCAAAACAACCAAAATTTTCATCAAAAATGAAAATGGCAAGATAATTCAGCAGGAAAAAACCTCAAGAATCACCCAAATTCTGTACACATACTTTCTCGTTTTATCTCATTTTTTTCACCATGTCCCAAAAACCCTCTGAAAACCACCCCCAAACATTGCCTTAAACCCCAGTTCTTTATACACTTTGACATCCGTGACCGGAACTATCGGTAAATACCGGTCTGATCACTGGTAATAACAGGTCACTGGTGAAAAAACTACCCAAAGACCGGTTCTTTGCCAAATGGTGGGCCCATATACAATCTGATTTTGCCACGTGGAGGGTCAAACGGATCGGTTGGTTTTGGTTGGTTTATACAATATCAAGTAAAAGTGTTGGGTCAGGGAATTTTCTTTTTCAAGGTTTTTTTTTTTTTTTTTTTGTGTCTTCAAAAATTGTCCTAATCCGACAAAATGGGAAGAAAGGAAAAAAAATGGTCTTCATTTTTTCTTCCTATTAATTTGGGATAATTATAATTTTATGTCTCTAAATGATCTAATTTACAAAATAATCAATCAATAAATAAATTTCATATTACTTAATATACCATTTTCTCTCTCTATCTTTAATTGACTTGATATAAAAATTAAGAAATAGTAAATGGTAGGGATAATTTTATTAAATCACCCTTTAAATATAATAAATGTAATATCAAAAATCACAAGATATGGTGAAATTTTATCTCACTGTGGAGATGACCGTAGATAGAAAGAAGTGGATATCGCGTATTAGGGTAACAGGATAATAGGCTAGTAGAGGTAGGTTGATGTCTGACCTTATGATATAATAAGTCGTGCGTTTATATCTGGTGTTGTCATTATTCATCTTGTGTTTGTTACTTTTTATCGTATTTGTATACTATCATTTGTTTTTCGTTGTTAGTCGTTCATTCTTTTTTCTTTTCTTTTCCCCTTTTTTCCATATCTAGTATATTCTGTTTATGAGGCTTGATTTTTGAGACGAAGGTTTCTTGAAAAAAACCTCTTTATCTCTATGAGGCAATGGTAAAGATTGCGTACACTTTTACCCTCCCCAGACCCCATTTATGGGATTTCATTGGGTATGTTATTGTAGTTGTAATATCTTGAACAGTATAATAGGGCAAAAACTATAATTAATGATGGTGAATTAGTAACTAAATGTAAGATTATCTCTCTATTTCATAATGTGGACAAGTATTGTTAGACATCCCAAAATAGTATAGTGAACAACTAGAGATAAACGGATGGAGTATAACATAAATCAATGAACGGATCACCTTGATGAATAAATTTGGCAAATTGGATGGTTTTACTTGAATCGAAAGTGTATTGAAAATAACTATTCTACTTCTCGAGATAGGGTTAAGGAATGCATACATTGTCTTTGTCAAACTCTACTAAGCTTGTAATTTAGATATAATAATAATAATAATAATAATAATAATAATAATAATAATAATAAGCATAAAAGTAGATATAAGTAGTATGAAGATATCTTTAATTTGCAATGTCGAAATTACGATTCAGATTGTGATTATTTTCTTACAAAACTTTTAGTATTTTACGTTTATTTAAATTTTAATGGATAAAGTTATTCAAAAGTAATACTCCATTCATTTTAAAATAATTGAATTGCTAAAATAAGACACTAATCTTTAAGAAAAAAAAACAAAGACATAACTTATTAGTCGTGTATTTTTCATTTTTGCCCTTTTAAAACTCCAAAATATTAGTAATGACCAAGAATTATTAAACCAACAAAATATTAATTAATGAAGGATAAAATTAAAAATAAAATTTTAATGTCTATCTTGAATAATGAACAATTCAATTATTTTCCAAACTAAAAAATACTCCAATAATTCAATTATTTTAAAACAGACAACGAAACAGTTAAAATGTTATCAAGTTAATCCATAGTCATGAGCGGAGACAAAAGTATTAGTTTATGGGTTCAGATCAATTCGACAATTTTTGTTTAAATCTTATATTTACATTAAAAAAAATTATTTAGCATGTATAAATATTTCATTATGAATCGAGTAACTACAGTTATTATGATCTTGATAGCCAATTCAAAATTCATTTTATGAGGGCAATGGAGTCATTTCCAAATAATTATTTCTTTGAAATAATTGCCCACGATAATACACAACTTAAGAGATTACAAATAAGTGGTGACAATTTGGATCATATGCCACGTAGGATTTCATTATTATCCGACGTGGCATCATTTTATTTCTTTGTCTCTGCCATTATCTGTCTAATTTTTTATTTTAAGAAAAAACAAGTAACCTTTTTGCCGTATTTTATGTGATATTTTTTTAATTTATCTTAAAAATGATATCTATTTATATATAATAGGAGAAGGCAAAAGTGTCACATGTCAGCACCATATAATTTCTTAAATTCTTAATTTAAAAATAAATTAAACAAACTTTTTAAATGGATGAAACTTTATTTATTAATTAAAAATATTTATTTAAAATTAATTCAAATTCAGCTAGTCCTTTCAAAAATTAATCAACTAGCCAGTTTTCCAGTCAAATCAAATTTTTAAGTTAGTCAAATTTCCTAATCATCGGATAACCGCATTTAGCGGCCATTTTGAGTGCGTAAAACCTTCTCGAAGTGTAAATATGAACCCGAACCTTATCTCTAGATTTTAAAAAGATTTTTCTGTTAGTTCTTTTTAAATAATTATTGGTTTCCTAATTATCCGGCGACTAAAAAAATCAGAAAACTCGTAACTGCACATCAACTTCCCACTTCAGGATTTTTTTAAATTTCAAACTAAATTTGTACTGATTAAAGTTCTCATCACTACATGTAAGATAGAAGTTATTTTCCTATATGTAGTAATATAGATATGAAAATATAGGACAGTTTTAACTTAATTTATGGATAATTTTTTATTTAAATATTTATTACTTAAATCTATTTAAATCTATTTTTTTCAAAGTTATGCCTAGTATTATTTTTTAAATTTGTATTGGTATATAATAATTATTTAGAGGGAGATCAAATTCATGCCATTGTTAAAAAGTTTGTGAATTCATGTATTATATCTAATACCATTTAATTTAATCATTCTTTAAATAGTATTTGGAGAGTGAGATTCTGAAAATGTTTTAAAAATTTTTTTTTGTAAATATTAAATTATTATCTGCATTAATCACTGGATATGTTGTTTCACTGGGTATGTTATTATTATTGTTATTGTATTATTTGAATTAATAAATTGGATACTGAAATAATTTTGTTGTTTATTAATTTCAAATTGCTATTTTGGTGATTGTCAATTATGTCAATTCAAGTAACCTGCAAAATTTTTACTTAGTTTACTTTCTTTCAACTTCTTAAACCTTTATCTTTGTTGCAAATTTGCATAATGTTTTTATATAAATAAG
>JAPFFP010000094.1:812073-826036 GCA_026153255.1 Solanum medicagineum | reverse complement strand
TCATATATATATATATATATATATATATATATATATATATATATATATATATATATATGTTTATAGAAGTTTGTGGCATGCTGGATTGCTGTTTGTAGGGTTTGGTTAGTTAGTAAAACAGAGGAAATTCTGCCGAACTTTCTATAAACTCCTTAGCTAATATAGTTGGAGATCTAGTTTGGTGTTGTTTGGGTGCCTAATCGGCACTAATCATGACCCCTGGTTTGGGTCGTGACATTTAAGGTCTAAGTTCTTACACTTGTTTGAGTCTTTATAAATATACTTGAGTAAAGTGATGAGTTGCATTATTAGTATCATGAAATAGGAATATTAATCAAATGCTTGATATCCTAGCCCTAAAACTCGTTTTCCTTGCATGCTAACTGAATTGAGATTATGAATATAAATTTTCTAAACTAAGTAAGTTGAGCCCGAGGAGCTCATTTATTTGTTTCAAATATGCATGTGATGAGCACCTAATATGTATTATGTGTTGAGCATGGTTGATATGATATTAATTGACTGTAATAATGAGAGTCTTACATGAGGTTAGTTGGAGTCTTGAGTTGCCTTACATTGATTGCGAATCCTGAGTTACTGAGTATTTGAGAAAGTTGAGTTGAGCTTGAGTTAATGTTCATAAGCACATTTTAGTCTTGGAAGGAGTATTGAGGACCGAGTTGGGTGAGAGAAAACACTTCAGAACTACGTTGCCAGCATAGGATGGTCGTGCAGTTAATTCTAGCGGTCCATGTCCCAATAGATATACACTCTCTTAGGATCCGAGAGAGAGGGAGAGGTTGACGTCCTTTACCTTGGCAATTTTGGAACGGGTGTGGCAACGATGTCAGCTTCGTTGTGCATCACCAAACTCATGGTGGTGGAGAGTTATGTTGGTTAGAGAAACTTCCAAGCAACACTTGAGTTAACATAATATTATTTTCGAAGCGATTTGCATTAAACATTGAATCTAATCCTAAAACATGATTTTCAAAACTTTAAACTTACACATTATCTGAGTCGAGTTATGAGGTGGACGAGTTGAGTCTTGAGTTGAGTTGGTTGATTTGAGTCTGAGCCTTATCTGTTTTCTTGAGCTATTTTATATACTAGTATATTTCATGTACTGACGCCCATTCAGGCCTGTATTGTTAATGATGCAGACACTGGTGATAGAGGACTTCAACAGGCACATTATTGTGGTTCAGTTCCTGATTTCCAGAGTTGGTGAGCCCTCATTGCCACCCCGACGAGTCTTTCATTTATTTTACTGATTGTTTCTATTTTCTCTAAGTTGGGTAGCAATGGCTTGTCATGGTACCATCTAGATATTTAGAGGTAGATGCTTCATAGACCTTGAGTAGAGTATTGTTGAGTATTTTATTTACCAAACTTGAATTTTGGAGATTATTTGATAATAATTTTATCACTGATCTTGATGCTTTTATTTGAGCATTCTTCTGTTGTTGAGTAAGATGTGACGATGAGGCAAGTGGTTCTCTTGGGGAATCAACAATGGTTCTTCAAGTACCGGCCACACCGAGGGTACCCGCCCGAGACATGACAACTAGCACAAGAGGGTGGAGTTTAACCACTCCCGTAATATTAATCAAGATCAAATTATATCTAACTTGTGCTACGATCAACAAGATGTTTGTTCTACTTCATCATTGACTATGAACATTAATTTATAACTTATATGCCCCGACAATTTTGATCTTTCGTATATGAGTTAAAATACTCTATACCCAAAATCATTTAATATAAGCAATGGACATATATATATATATATATATACACACACAATGATCTATTTAAATTAAGACTTTGTTATACCAATATAAATAGCCTTGGAATTAAAATACTATAATACAATTACATGGTTAATAGTATATCCCAGCACCAACAGTATATTTATCTATTTATAGATATATTGCAACTTGTAAAAAGATAATAATTTTTTAAAACTCTTTACTAATTTTTTATTTTTAAATTTTATATTGCGATATGCACGGATAAATTAACTAATAACAAGTATAGTAATTAAACTCTTTTGAGCTTCGATTTCTCTATTGTATTCTTCTTATTGTCCCTCAATTAGTGCTACATCAATCAATGGCCCTTTCTCACATAAAAATTCCATAACCCCTCATTTCTTCTTTTTGTTTTCTTCCTTTCTTTCTTCTTCTTCCGATCTAACGGAAGACGAACAATTATCATGGGAAGGAAGACTCCGTGGGGACATTATTCTTCGTCGGAGTCAGACCTCGAGATAAAAGTACAACCTCGTAATAGCGGTCCAGCCTCAGAGGAACGTGATCCGCGATTATATTCTCGTCCTTCTCCTTCGATCCCACGGCCAAATTATAATCAGTCTAACAAAAAATGGCTTCCATGGCTCGTCCCCGTTGTTATTATAGTTAATGTAGTACTTTTTATCTTTGTTATGTACATTAATGATTGTCCCCATAATAATGAAATTTGTTTTGGAACCGACTTATTTGGTCGTTTCGCGTTTCAAGATGTTCACGAGAATCCTTTACTTGGTCCCTCCACAACAACGTACGTATATAAATACCCATTTTCTACCCTAATTGAAACCTGTTTGACGATCAATCGTTCACAATTAACGTTTAAATATCGTAGGTTGCAAAAGTTGGGCGCTCTTGACGTGAACAAAGTGGTTGATGGACGTCAATTATGGAGGTTATTTTCATGCATGTGGTTGCATGCTGGTGTATTTCATGTTGCTGCAAATATGTTGAGCTTATTATTTGTGGGCATTCGACTTGAGCAAGAGTTTGGATTTTGTAAGTTTAAATGATTGCCCTAATTTTATGTGGTGAGTTGAATAAGTCATAAATACCATTTGTTTGGATCAGGTGTTATTATCTCGATATTTTTCAATCTTGTTTAAAATTTTTGACCTTCGGACTCTAAACACACCTTCACATGAATTGAAAAGAGGAAGTACTAATGTAAAATTGGTTTCGTATTGCGTTTTCAAGTTGAGAGTATATTTGTCCTTTTTTTTTTTTAAGTATTATTTGATGTCAGTGCATATAGCTTAAGCTCATAATTGTAGCTTTCAAATATGTAAAATGTTTTATAAGTTCATGTTGATTTGCATTTCTTTTAGTGTAGTTTTCAAATATGTAAAATATCACTATAACATATTACCTAAAATTCATGGTTGAAATTGAGAATTTTGACTTTCGTACTTCAAACACACCTTCACATAAATTGAAAAAGAGAAAGCACTAATGTATAAAAAAAAAATGTAAATAATATACACAATTTGTCAACAAGAATATATCTTCACCAACATTTTAACGAGAGATATATCTACTTTATACTGTAAAGTTGAGGAGTATATTTGCCCCCTTTTTCAATATTATTTGATGTAAGTGCATAAAACTTAAAGCTCTTGTATTAATAATTGTGACTCAATTGTTTGTAACTACTAAATAAAATATGTTTTTGTAGTTAGAATTGGTCCACTTTATGTGTTGGCTGGGGTTGGAGGGAGTCTATTATCAGCTTTATTTGTGAGGAAAAAAATCTCAGTTGGTGCATCTGGTGCATTGTTTGGTTTACTTGGAGCTATGCTTTCTGAACTCATCACAAATTGGACATTATATGAAAACAAGGTATGCTTTAAACTCTTTGTGTAGTGAGTTTAATTAATATAGTATATAGTAGGTAATTTATATTATTTTCTATAACTAACCCTATTTTCAAATTTGATTACCTTAACTATCATTATAATGTAAAGGGCAAAAATACCTATTTACTCTATAAAATATTCTTGAGTTTTATATTTTGTTAATGAGAAAACTATTAAAAACACTTCTGAACGGCTGAATTTGGCTCAAGTTATTAGTTTCATTCAGGGGGGGGGTTCGACAGTGCTACAAAAAAGGCAAGCGTCTTAGGCCCTCAAATTTGAGGGGTCTGAATTTTTATTTTAGTAATAATAAGTTAGCAAAAAAAATTCTAAGTAAATACTATTTACAGTGAAGATTATTTATGTTGTATAAAAAGAAAGACTTATTAAGAAAGAATAATTAGAATAAGTTTGACACGATTGGAGTATGATTATGTATGATAGAAAAGAATTGTTGAGTTGAATTAATTATAATTTTTTTAAACAATTCTGCATTTCAAAGAGATTGAAGAATTAAATTCTTAAGAAAATGTATTTTTTTTTAAGTTTAAAGCCTCCATTTGATTTTCACTTTAGACCACTAATATGCTTAAGCCCCCCTGGTTTCATTCCCCAATTATTGACAGTATTAAAAATACTCATTTACTTGACTAACTAAACTAAAATACACCCTCCGAGCTATCACAAGTGTTAAAAATATCTCTTAACTTGGCAAAAATTTAGGGGTGTATTTCACTCTTGTTACAAGATCAGGGATATATTTAAGTTATGTTAGCCAAGTAGAGGAATATTTTTAATATATCAGTAATTTGGGGATAAAACTAAAAATTCGTATCAAATTTAGAGGCGTTTTTAATACTTTTCTCTTTGCTAATGCATTGGAATCATTTATACCCTTGTAATTGACAAAAGGCGTCATGTTTGCCTTTATCTACGTGGGAAAACGTGTGGTGGAAAACAGATTGAAAATAAGTGTGGAAATAGCTACTGGACATTTTCCCGCGGATATTTCAATTGAAGAATAGCAATTTTTTAGTAGTAAATGATGAACTAATTAATTTTTTTTGTTTTACTCAAACAGTTTGCAACACTACTTACATTGCTTCTGATAATTGCAATAAATCTAGCTGTTGGAATTCTTCCTCATGTGGACAATTTTGCACATCTTGGAGGATTTATAACTGGATTTCTTCTTGGTTGTGTCCTTTTGCTTCGTCCACAATTTGGTTGGGTTAATATGAACAAAGCACCTCCTGGCTATTTTATGGCTTCAAAAAAGTCCAAGTACAAGATTTATCAATACATACTATTGATGTTCTCATTAGCATTTCTCTTAACTGGGTAAGTATTTTTTGTTAGTTTCTTGAGTTTAACTTATTTACCATCAAATCATTTTTTCTCCGGGCGTTCGTCCAATATCTGATACCTGTATTAGGGCTCCTATAAGGCCCACTTGAGGGGAAGAGCTCCCTAACAGGACATTAAGACCTCTGATTGAGGATGAAGGGATCCTACTCATTCCATCACAATCCTTGTTGTATCATGTTCCTTTTATTGTACTAGATAACCTAATTTATTTTCAAGTTTACAAATTTCTGTAGATATCTTTTAAATGACATGATAGCATCCAAATCAACTCCGAAAATATATTTTCTTGGCCTTAAAAAAATTGTGGTGGTAATGATTAGTTTTATTTGTAGGTTTGTACTTGGGCTAGCTCTATTAACAAATGGATGGAATGGTGATGCACATTGCTCATGGTGTCATTACTTAAGTTGTGTCCCAACCCCTCTATGGAGTTGTACTGAAGCACGTTGTGAGGTACAATCTTTCTTCACTTTGCTATTTTGGAATTGTTTTCTATTCTTCTTTCTCTTTGTCTTGCATTTTCTTTAAGAAAGGGAAAATTTTAAGGAGCCATTATTTTTATGTAGGATAAGATGTCTGAATTTGAATATATATGTATTTAAATTTAAACACCTGAATAATTAAAATTGCTATCTTCTCAACCTTTAAATCTTTGATATTCATCTTTATTTAACCAATTAATAAATACGAAGTTCAAATAAAATAATTTAAATATTACATCCACGAGTTATTAGGTTGTAAAGGCCATGGTTGGCGAGTGGTATTTGATAGAAGTAGTGGTGGTGGTTGTATGGTATTGGTGTGATGACCGACAATGGTAGTGTTGGTGGTTGGTGCACGATGGTGATGATTGTGATGGTTGGTGATAGTAGTTGGTGGTAATTGCAGTGACAGAAGTGGTTGATTGTAGTATCCTATGGTAACAGTTGACTATGATGATAGTAACAATAGCGATTGACAATAGCAATTATTGCGATGATGAAGCTGGTTGGTTTGATAGTAACTAGTAATGGGTGGGACATTGATATGATATTGATGGTGGTGATAGTTATAAGTAATGGTTGATCGTTGTTAATAATTGTGATGACTAACAATATTATTGGTGTAATGATAACTGTTAATGGCTAAAAAGAGTGTCGATAATGTCATCCTCGCATAAATATTTGAACAATTACTTAATAATATTAGAACTTTGTTCAAGATTTGGATGATAAAATTCATGCATATCAATTAAGTAACTAAAGTATAACAAAATTAGTCATCCTATTATGAGTTTTCTAATTTCCTGCTTTCAACTAGATTTTTTATTCTTCGCTACGATATTATGCTTTTGTTTCATTTCTTACATAACTTAATTTAATTTGTTGTTGCAGACCATCCAACTTGGGAATCAATTTAACATGACATGCACATCAAATCAAAAAAATGGGACTTATATGTTGGCAAATCCCAACAATACATTTGAAATTCAAATGTTATGCTCCAAACTCTGCGAATGATGGGATAATTCATAGTTGAGAAATCATTGTTTGTGGTGAAATGTATCAAGAAATATTTTTATGTGATTCATTACTCAAGAACACAAGCTTTAATTGGAGAAGAGCAAAAGGATTGTGTCAACCAACCTTTATTTGAACAAGCTTATTAATATATACAAGTAATTATTATCAGCGAAATATTTCTTGTTTTTTTTTTCCTATGCAAATTCTTTTGTTGTCAATTTTTTTTTTATTATTACTTTATTTGTACAATGAAACTTCTCCTCTTTTTTTTTTCTTTAAATGTAATTAGTATATCTTTATTCATTTATTGATAATGTATGTGCAATTTATTGTATTTTTGTTTGCATCCTATAATTAAATCAATTTTGACTTAGCAGTTTCGACTTTTCAAGGCAAACTCTAGTTAACTTTAGATACATATTAAGATGTTATACTTAGATTTGAACATTGAACGATTAAAATGTTGTTTTCTTAACATTTGAATCTTTGAATTTCATCTTTATTAATAAATTAGTAAATACAAAGTTTATATAAAATAATAGAAATATTATATCCATGAGTTATTAGGTTGTAAGGCGATAGTTGGCAAGTGGCATTTGATTGAAGTAGTGGTGATGGTTGTATTGTATCGGTGTGATGACTAACAATGGTAGTGTTGGTGGTTGTTGCACGATAGTAGTAGTCATGATGGTCAGTGATAGTAGTTGATGGTGTTTGCGATGATAGATATTTTGATTATAGTGACTGATAGTGATAGTTGACTGTGATGATAGTAACAACAGTGGTTGACAATAGCAATAGTTGTGATGACAAAGTTAGTTGGTTTGATAGTAATTAGTAATGGGTGGGATATTGATTGGTGATTGGTGGTAGTGATGATGGTAAGTAATAGTTGATGGTTGTCAATAATTATGATGGCTGACAATCTTAGTTGTGCAATAATAGTTGTTAGCGGCTAAAAACAAAGTGTAAATAATGTCATCCTCGCATAAATGTCTGAATAACCACTTAATAATATTAGAATTTTGTTCAAGATTTGGAGAATTTAAATTCATGCATATCAATTAAGTTGTTAAAGTATAACAAAAATAGCCATCACATTATGAGTTTTCTAGTTTCCTACTTTCAACTTGTCACGATCCAAGCCTAGGGCCTAGACGTGACACGGCGAATGAGAAACCCGAAGAAATCCGAAACAAGCCTCTTAACTTGTCATTTCACATCATCAGCCGTGGAAGCATATAAAAGACATAAAGAGTAAGAATAGGGGCAAATGGGCTAAGGGGAAAACTTGCATAACATCATAATCAAGAGACAAGGAGTCAAAACTCATATCATAGATACATAACATGTCCAACAAATACCTCTAATACATAAATAAAGAGGGGGGGGGGCTAAGACAAGCAACCGGACTCAGCCTCATAGTCAAAATAGATATTAAAGAAGAATGTCTCAATACATAATAAGAGCAACATAGACTAATGTCCCCAAAGTAGAGGACTCACCAACTAGCTTGAGTAGTATCGAACTAGCCACATGAAGAAGGAGGATGATCAACTTAGGTACCGGTTCCTACATGGTGATATCATGTAGGCAAGAGTATGCGTTAGTACGTTTGACTGCACTAAATATGTAGGATGCAATGCAACAAGAACTAGGCATCATAGTCAAAATGCGTAACAATAGGCAATAGGCATAATATAACAATATGGCATGTATAATCAATGCAAAAGTAAAACTTGTTTAAGTAGCTCATGCTCATATAGGATATCATATGTAGAAGAGACCAAGCTATACTTTCAAGGTACAAACCCCTTGGTTGGTTGATGATGGTTTCACCCCATCATCCGGGTGGTGTGGTACGAATCCCTCACATGGTTGAAGATAATCACACCTTATCACCACTGTGGAAAACTACAAACCCCTCAAATAGTTGATGAGTATAAACTCCACCTCGGTTAATGAGTACAGACCCCCACCTCGGTTATTCTGGCTCTTAGTCCCCCTAGATCGGGCATGGTCTAATGCAACACTTATATAGAGTATATCATATACATAAGCTCATTTCATCATCATATAGTCAATCATATCATATCTCATGCTTTGGACTTTCATCTCCTCAAGAAATCACATCGAGACATTTTATCAAACACTTAAAGGGTGTGTAATACTAGTATAAAACCATGAAATATAGAGATGAAATCATGCAAGAAAATCCATTGTAAAACCATCAATCAACACCTTGCAACACCCTCAAGCAACATACATCAAAGCTCCTCCTCAAATCTTACAATAGATCAAAGATTTATAGCTCAAACATAACAAAATAGTCACATTTCACATAGCTTTGACATAGTGTACAGTGAATTTTATAATAAGCATGACTCATTTGTAAATCAACTTTAAATCATGCTATTTGAGAAAAAGGAGGCTTGGATATCATGGGTGAAAGAAACCCATGAAAGAAACCCACATACCTTTTCTTAGAGATGAACTTGGTAAAGACTAGAGATTGAGACTTGAAGCTTGAAGAAGAACCTTAAAGGAAAAACCTTAGTTCTGGATGAAGGTTTGAGACTTGAATTCGGGGAGTGAAAATATGACTAAGTGTTTGAGTGAGTATTGGGGAATGTTTAGGATGATATGAGGGTGAAATATTGCTAAGTATAGATAAAAACACGTTTGGTAACACTTAGGCCCAAGACTTAGAAGTCTTGGACTGAACTAAAAAAACAGGCACTTTTTAACACAACCGGGACGTGGATTCCTCTCTGGAAATTGCATTCTTGAAAAATTATAATTGCTAGTCTTTCGCTCTTAAATCGGGTTTAGATCCTTTCCCCCCCAATTTTGATACCCCGAACAAGAATATGAAGTCGAATTTTTGATATCGCGCACGAGTTTTGAGATATATGGAATTTAAAATTTTGGGCATTCCGAGGCACATTTTCGGGCACTTTTTGGGGTCGTTTTAATATCTCTCCCTTGGGAACATTTGTCCCTGAATGTAAAAAAGACGTACAAGACAAGAGTGATAATAAACAAATCAGCCCCAACAAGAATGCAACATCACATTTAAAACACTATTTTCAAGTTCTCAACATAAGTGTAAAATCATCATAAACTTTCCAATTTAAACATGAATGCGTATGAATGACATAGGGGCTGAAATACAAGACTTGAAATCAAATAGGGGACTTAGAATTAGTACCTTATGCTTGAGTGGAGTGGAAGATAAGGATACCGCTTTTGCATGTCCGCTTCGGCCTCCCATGTAGCACTTTCGACTCATTGGTTCCTCCAAAGGACCTTAATGGATGTCACCTCCTTGTTCCTCAATATCTTCACTTGCCTATCCAAAATCTAAACTAGAGTCTCTTCATAAGTCAAGTTATCCTCAATAACAACCACCATATCAAGAGGCACAATAGCATTAGGATCTCCAACACATTTTCTCAACATAGAGACATGGAACACGGGATGAACCAAATCCATTTCATTAGGCAACTTCAATTCATAAGCTACCTTGTCAACCCTCCTCAAAACCTCATAAGGACCAACATATCTTGGACTCAACTTCCTTTTTTTACCAAAACAAACCATGCCTTTCATTGGAGAAATTTTCAAATAAATCCAATCACCCACTTTGAATTCAGGGTCTCTTCTTCTCACACCAGCATAGAATTTTTGACGACTTTGGGCTGTCTTTAACCTTTCTCTAATCATCCTAACCTTCTCAAGAACCTCCATAACCAGATCTAGTCCCAATAAAGCCACGTCTTCAACCTCAAATCAACCAACCGGTGATCTATAACGTCTCCCATAAAGATCCTCAAAAGGGGTCATACCGATGCTAGAATGATAGCTATTGTTGTAGGCAAACTCAATCAAAGGAAGATGGTCATCCCAATTACCCCTCAACTCCAATACACATGCCCTAAGCATATATTCAAGGGTTTGAATGGTTCTTTCGGCTTGACCATCCGCTTGAGGGTGGAAGGCTGTACTAAAGTGAACTTTTATATCAAGACCCCTTTGAAAAGACCTCCAAAAGTGTGAAGTGAATTGTGAACCACGATCCAATATGATGGACAAAGGAACCCCATGTAACCTCACTAACTCATGGATGTATAACCTTGCATACTCTTCAGCCCCATATGTGGTCTTAACCGGTGGAACCTGAGCCGATTTCGTCATCCTATCAATCACCACCCAAATGGAATCAAAATCTTTTCTAGCCTTGGGCAACCCAACCACAAAATCCATATTAATCACCTCCCACTTCCAAGTGGGAATCTCTATGTATTAGGTTAGGACACCCAACCTTTGATGTTCCTCTTTGACTTATTAACAACAATGGCAATCGAAAATAAATTTGGCAATGTGCCTCTTCATGCCTCCCTACCAATACACGTCTCTCAAGTCTCTGTACATTTTGGAGGAACCAAGGTGGATAGAATAAGAAGAATTATGGGCCTCATCAAGGATCTTTTCCCTCAAACCATCAACACAAGGCACACACAACCTACCTTGGTACTTAAGGGTCCCATCTCCCTTTGGGAGAAAACCTCTACTTTTCCTTCTTTTACCAAGGCCTTTAATTCAAGCAAGGAGGAGTCAAGATCTTGTTTTTCTATCACCTCATCAACCAATGAAGACTTAGACCCATCAACAACAATAACACCATCATCACCAACCTCTTCCAACCTAACCCCCAAAATCTAGCCAATTGATGCACCTCCCTAGCCATCTCCTTATCACCACCATCAACATGGGCTAGACTACCCATAAACACCTTACTCAAAGCATTCGCCACCACATTAGCCTTACCCGGATGATAGTGCATACTTATATCATAGTCTTTAAGAAGTTCTAACCATCTCCTTTGCCTCAAATAGAGATCTTTTTGAGTGAAGACATATTGGAGGCTCTTATGATCGGTGAACACATCCACATGAACCCAATACAAGTAGTGACGTCAAATCTTTAACGCAAACACAACGGGCTAACTCTAGATCATGGGTAGGGTAGTTCCTTTCGTGTACCTTGATCTGTCTAGAAGCATAAGCTATGACCTTACCATTTTGAATCAACACACAACCCAAACCCACTCTAGAAGCATCACAATACACAATAAATCCCTCAAACCCATCTGGTAGTGATAATATAGACACAAACTTGTCTTTCAATGTTTGGAAGCTCCTCTCACACTCATCGGTCCACACAAACTTAACCTTCTTTTGAGTCAATTTTGTCATAGGGGAAGCAATGGAGGAGAACCCATTCACAAACCTTCTATAATAACTCGCTATGTCCAAGAAGCTTCTAATATCCGACGGGGTCAATGGTCTAGGCCAATTTCTAATCACATCGATTTTCTTAGGATCCACTTTTACACCATTCCCCGACACCACATGACCCAAGAATGCAACCTTCTTTAACCAAAATTCACACTTGTCATATTTGGCATACAATTTCTCTTCCTTCAATCTTTGCAACACAACCCTCAAATGTCCCATATGCTCCTCCCTACTATGTGAATAGATCAAAATATCATCAATGAAGACCACAATAAAAGAATCAAGGTAAGGTTTGAAGACCCTATTCGTTAGGTTCATAAAGATGGGCAGTGCATTAGTCAACCCAAACGACATCACAATAAACTCATAATGCACATATCTAGTTCGGAAGGTCGTCTTGGGAATATCACAGTCCCTCACCCTCACTTGATGATACCCAGACCGAAGATCAGTCTTAAAGAAGAAGCTAGCCCCTTGCAATTGGTCAAACAAGTCATCAATCCTTGGAAGAGGATACCTATTCTTAATGGTGACCCTATTGAGTTGCGGGTAGTCAATGCATATTCGAAGTTACCAATCCTTCTTTTTCACAAACAACACTGGAGCACCCCAAGATGATTGACTAGGTCTAATAAATCTGTTCTGCAATAAATTTTTCAATTGTTCCTTTAACTCCTTCAACTCCATCGGGGCCATGCGGTAAAGGGGATCGGAGATAGGTTGAGTATCGAGGAGGAGGTCTATGCCAACATCTATTTTCCTTTTGGGAGGAACACTGGGGAGGTCATTTGGAAATACATTAAGAAACTCATTTACAATCGGACCTGACTCTATGGAAGGGGCTTTAGACTCCACATCTCTAACCCTCACAAGATGATAAAGGCACCCCCTAGAGATCAACTTACGGGCTTTAATGCACGAAATGAATCTACCCTTGACCACCACATTTTGACTTTCCCACTCAAGGACGGGTTCATTAGGGAATTGAAACTTGAACTTGCGAGTTTTACAATCAATGGAAGCATAGTATGCATGCAACCAGTCCATCCCAAGAATGATATCAAAATCTACCATATCAAATTCAACAAGATCACAAGGCAACAACTTATGCAAAATGTAAATAGGACAACTCCTATAAACTTTCCTAGCAACAATAGAGGTACCAATAGGAGCAGACACTTCTATGACTCATGCAACAACTCGGGGTCAACATGGAACTTTTTAGCAACAAAAGGGGTAACAAAGGAAAGATTGGCACCCGGGGCAATCAAAGCATATACATCAATGTCAAAGATTTTCAACATATCAGTAACAGCATCGGGAACCTTACCAATCCCTTGCCTCCCATGTAAAGTATAAAACTGATTGTGCCTCAAGGCACCACCTTTAGGACCACCTCTACTCAATGGAACCACATTTGCACCCCGTCCCTTGCCACGGTTTCTTGGACAATCCACCTTCTTGTGACTACGTTTTCCACATTCAGAGCATGCATTTGAACCTTTCAAACATGGGCCTCCATGACTCCTTCCACATTTAGGGCACACATCAATAGGAGCCACACCACCAACACCTTAAGGCCTAGGGAAGTCATTGATAAACACCCTATTAGTAGCATGAGAAGGCCTTTGGCCTTGACGAAATCTAGCACCCTTTTGGAATTTACCTTCCAATCAGGCCCTCTTGGCCTCATGCCCCCTTCTCTTACTTAATTTCTCCTCCTTCATTTGCTCGGCATAAGTCATCAACCGAGACAAATTCATGTCACTAATTATCATGGCAAACTAGCATTCTTCACTTACCATGTCGGAGACCCTCATCACGAACTTATTCATCCTATATTTAGGATCAGCCACCAAATGAGGAGCATACTTCGAAAGTTGATTAAACTTAAGGGCATATTTCCTCACACTCATAGCACTTTATTTCAAGTTCATAAACTCCACCAACTTAGCTTCCCTAAGCTCAAGAAGGAAAAACCGATTAAGAAAAGCTATTTAAACTCCTCCCAAAGCACCACATTACCAATTTCCTTCTCACCCTTCCATTGATCATACCATATTTGGGCTACCCCCTTGTATTGGTACGCCTCCAACTCTGCCTTTTCATTCGGCCCAACATCTATG
>JAPFFP010000094.1:785245-805299 GCA_026153255.1 Solanum medicagineum | reverse complement strand
ACTAACTGCTACTTCACAAATGAAAAAAGCGCAGATAGTTTAAAGAGTCATTTTGCTTTATTCCATCATACTCCAAGTCCAAAAAATAGTCAATCTTTGGCTCCATCCGAGATTGATGGAAACTTGACTTGGAATGGTATTTAAGAAAAAAAGAAGACTTTTAAAACTTGTGGTCTAAAGTTATTCATAAATATTTGTGTGATTGAGAATCATTTCATTAAGGGTAAAAGGGAAATTTTAAAGGTAAATAATTTCCAATTAGAGTAAGGTATCTTTTTTTTGGGACAGACCAAAAAGAAAAGGATGCCACATAAAATAAGATAGAGGGAGTAAGTTCTTTGTAAGATTTTTGTTTGACTAATTGACGGTTCAGATTTTATATTTGATGAATTGATGGTTCAAATTTTAGTCACCATATTTATCAAAATTAATCAATGTAAATATTTTGAAGGATTTTCATTTGACTAATTGACAGTTTAAATTTTATATCTGATGAATTGATAGTTTAGATTTTGGTCATCATATTTATCAAAAATAACTAATGTAAATATTTTTATTTCCATCAATTTTGGATGGAGCCAAAGATTCACTATTTTTTGGCTTCGAGGTATGATGGAATAAAGTAAAATGACTCTTTAAACTGTTTGCGCTTCTTTTAATTGTGAAGTAGTAGTTAGTCAATGCAACTTTCGACGCTCATCATGGGTCATCCGGAAATAGTCGTGCTATGTTTTTAAACATAGGGTTCAGGCTGCATACATCCGAACCTCCCTTACCCCGCAATGGGCAGGAGCCTTTGAGGCATTGGGGTAATGTTGTTGTTGTTGTTGTTGTAACTAATGTAAATATATTGAAGGGTTTTCATTTGACCAATTGACGTTCAGATTTTGTACCTGACGAATTGACGGTTTAGATTTCGATCATCATATTTATCAAAATTAATTAATGTTAATATTTTGAAGGGTTTTCATTTGACGAATTGACAGTTCAGATTTTGTATTTGATGAATTAAGTTAGATTATGATAATCAAATTATTTAATATAAATTATTTTTAGAAGATTTTGATTTGACCAATTAATAGTTTAACTTTTACATTTGACAAATTAACAACACAGATTTAATCATCATATTCATCATCAGTCATTTTAACACTAAAAACCTATATAAATTGATGGTTTAGAGTATGATAATCAAATTTATCAAAATTAATGAATATGAATTATTTGAAAAAATTTTATTTGACCAATTAACAGTTCAGATTTTACATTTGACAAATTAATGTCTCTGATTTAATCATCATATTTAATATCACCCATTTTGACACTAAAACTCTATATAAGTTGATGATTTAGATTATGATAATCAAATTTATCAAAATTAATTAATATGAACTATTTGAAATTTTTTTATTTGACCAATTATCAGTTCTGATTTTACATTTGACAAATAAACGATGTAGATTTAATCATCATATTTATCATCCCCATTTTTTTAACACTAAAATCCAATACAAATACCGATAAAAAATTTCATTTTTATCATAAAAAAGGAAGATAAAGGGGGTTTCCCTTCAAAACCTAGCTGAGGATTTTTCTCCGTTCAATCGGCACGGTTTACAGGTGAGTTTTCCTTCTGTTTCTCCCTAGATTTCATTGATGCCGGAATAGCTTTCCAATCACGTTTTTTACTTTTGATTTTTAGGTTTTTTATTAGTCGGTGTTAACGATTTTGATGAATATCATTGTTTTTATCTCTTTTTTAGGTTGTACGAATCTCAGTTGATCTGTAATAGTTGAATTTTGTATTCATTTAGGTGTATATGTTGATAAATCAGGCATCGGTTTCTCCGATCTCGTAGTTTTTCCGATGATTATCATTTTATACTGGTTAAGGCGGTCTCAGTTAGTTCGAGATTGAAATTATAGATGTTGATAAATCGAGTATTGTTACTGGGATCTCAATTAGTTTGGGATTGAAATTATATATATTGATGTATTTTGCAGTTTACTCCTTTTGTAGGTATTACGGCTAAGGTTAGAGGTGAAACTAGTTTTATAATTGAATTGTGCTATGGAGAGTTGATTTTTTTAAATGTCTGATTTAATTTTTTTATGGATAGAGGAAGTGGTTCATTTTTTTAAGTAAGTGGTTCATTCTTTAATGAGTTGAACTAATTTAAGTGGGTGTTTCTAGCTGCTACTCTCAGTTTCATTGCTAGTATTTGATAAACAGGGTTTTGTGACCTCATTTCTGTTGTTTGTATCGTGCAATAGTGGCGTTGTACCAAGGCTTGTTTTCTGATTATATATTAGGAGTTTTGCTCACCATTTTTGACACCCTTTGGTTCGGAGATACTTAGGTTCGCGATGGTGCGCGCAAAAGGCAAAGCCAGTGCTTCAAAAAGTTCTGGAAGTGATGATGTTGCTTCTGAAGCTGCTTTGACAAAAGACTCCAGTGAGATGGACGTCGAAACTGGAGGTTTTGTTGAAACAGCAGTAACTGAGCAAACAATGATCACTGTTGTAGCAGAAGATGAAAATGATGGAGCGGAAGTTGAAACATTGGAGGAAGAAAATAATGGATCTGGAACTGAAGCTTTAGAGGAAGAAAATGATGGATCAGAACCTGAAACTTTAGAGGGAGAACCTGCTACAAATGAAGATAGAGATAGTAAAGAAAATGAAGTGGTTGGAGGGGATGAAACATATACTGCTGATAAGAAAGCAGAAGATGCTAATGATGAGGCTACTAACGAAGAAACTGCCATAGAACAGGAAGGTGGTAAACAAAATGTAGATGATAAGCAGGTCGGAGGTGCTATTGGAATAAACAAAGATAACCAAGAAGATGGTTTGGAAAAAAATGAAGATGAAACAAATGCAAAGAATAAGGAGGAAGTGGAAGGAAGTTTGAAACCAAAAACTAAAAGATTGAGGAAGAGGAATAATAGGAAGAGAAAGGCAAATCAAGATAAAGGTGAGACTAAGCAAGTTAAGAAGAAAGTAGCCTTTATTAGCAAGGTTGGGGAAGACTCGGGGAAAGTGGAATCAACTGAGCAAAGCTCTAAGATTGTTGCTTCCAAAGATAAGTTTGGGGTGGCCCCTGGGGAAATCGATTCTGAAGGCAAAGACAAGCCCGAGCCATCAAGGAAGAAGTCATCCGCAAAGAAGAAGGCTAATGGCATGGGTATGATCTTCATGTGCAACTCTGAGACTAAGAAGGACTGCTATCGTTACAGGGTTCTAGGGTTGCCGGCAAACAAGAAAGAGATGGTTGAAAAAATTTACAAGGGGATGCGGCTTTTTCTTTATGATATTGATTTGAAGTTGATGTATGGGATCTACAAAGCTGCAGGACGTGGTGGTTGTAACATTCAACCCAAGGCATTCAAGTCTCAATTTCCATCTCAGGTTAGCTTGTTATGCTATCAATGCCCTCTTAACCTTCAATTGCTTGTCCCTTTTTAAAAAATTTGTTGGCTAAGGACAATGCTTCTAGTTGACATATGAGAGAAGTACCTTTTTGTGGAGAATTTCTAGTTTATAAATGTTTGCTTGAGCACGTTGAGGACAAATGAGCTTGAAGTTTCAAGTAAAGGGTGTCCGTCAATGGTTTGGGTCAATTTGGTGTTTTAGTTCAATTTATTTTTTTATTTTTTGGTTATCTAAAGAATATAGGGTTTTCCGGAAACAGCCTCTCTACCCCTATGAGGTAGTGGTAAGGTCTGCGTACATTTTACTCTCCCCAGACCCCACTTGTGGGATTTCAACGGGTATGTATGTTGTTGTTATCTAAAGAATATTTCAATTTGAAACAAGTCTAATTTGTTTAATTTCTTCTTTTCGGTTCAATTATCGCTTGCCCGGCCAAGCTTTCAAAATCTACTTGTTTAGGTAAGCAGTTTTTGGTCAAAAGTGCTTTTCAATAAAGTACTTTTAGGGCTAACAATTTGTATTTGGCTAATAAATTTGATTATTAGTGTTGTCAAAGGTGCACTTAAGTCCTGAAGTGAGACACGAAACTTCTGGAGCCATTGAGTCCTTGCCCTGCTTATAGCTTGTCCTAGCAATTGGGAGGCCAAAAACACTTTCTTGTGAAAAATAATTTATTTAAAAGATTATATATAGTCATGTGTATCTTATTTACATATTGCCATGTGCTATTCATTATTAGTCGCTCTTTCTGTTCCCTTCCCTTACTTTTTGTCATATCTAGTTCTTTTTGCTCACGGGTTTTGAGATGATGGTTCCCAGGAAACAACCTCTCTGCGTACATTCTACCCTCCCCAGACCCCACTTGTAGGATTTTACTGGGTATGTTGTTTTTTGTTGTTGTATGTGTAAATTCATGTAAATGGTACCAAAGGAAATGTAGTTAAACTCATTATAATTGAATTATGTTATATGGTGATGTGTAAATTTATCTTTTTCTTCTGTTGAGGGTCTCTCAAAAAAAGCCTCTACTTGCACACATTTGACCCTCGCCATACTCCACTTGTGATCACTTACAGAATCACATTTGGTATGTTATTGTCGATTATATGTAAACTAAACAATTATAAAATCTTAAAGCAAAATGGCTCTTTAAACTGTCTGTGCTTCGTTCAATTGTGAAGTAGCAGTTAGTCAATGCGACTTTCGACGCTCATCATGGGTCATCCAGAAGCAGTCACTCTATGTTTTAAACACAGGGGTGAGGCTGCGTACAGCCGACCTCCCCTTACCCCGCAATGGGCGGGAGCCTTTGAGGCAATGGGGTAATGTTGTTGCTGTTGTGTATTGCATATATAACTACAAGAAATTTATGTTGCTTGGGATCTTCAAAATGTTGGTGTGTGTTGGATCCTCCAAAATTTGCATATTTTCGGAGGATCCTACACGCGTGTACAATACATGTGGGCAATTTGAGCAACATACCAAGTAATTATATATATGATATTATAATTAAATTATTTTGTGCAATATATAAACTTTGTATTTCATTTTGTTTTGGTAATATAAAATATCAAAATAAAACTAAAGTATCAAATTTACAAAAGCTAAATTAATAACTTGAAATCGCAGTTTGGTTCGGTATTCATTTTCATTGGAGGATACATGCTCCTCATATCAAAGGGTTGAAACTAGGTGTAGTGAGGTTTGGGTGCTCCATTTCCACAAGGAGCCTTCTCCAAGTGAGAGTGGGACTATTGATACAAACATACCTCAATTGTTGAGGTAACATTATGGAGGAATCTGCTATTCCCTAGGATGGAGAACTAGAAATTTAGTGTAAGAAAGCTAGTCATTAATCTTGTATGAGTTTGTGGCCTTTCATTTGAATTGTAGATTTAAATTGGTTACTTATATATATCATGTTAAAAGGTGATCGGTCGGTCATGCACACTTTTTTGAAAAAATTTTTGAAGTTGTTTGCAAGGCACGTAAGTAAGGCGCCAAAATTTGAGGTTTTCATGTTATACCATTGGCTTGAAGAGGATACTAATAGATGATAAACTCAGTTGAAAAGTTTTATGTTCATCTTTTTCACTTTATATGATACTATAGCTTACGAACTACTCTCTTTGACTACAACCTTCTCATGTTCAAATACTTTTATTTAGATTATGAAATGTAGTTGTTTATACTACAAACTTACTTTTTTTGATTGGCTAAATCTTGTTTTAAAATATTGAAAACTCAAAGTTCGAGTTGAGACCAAAAATTAGAAGGTTTGAGTCGAGTAGTATGTGGGTGAGGAGGGGGGATTCAGACCCCCCGTTGTGCTTCGTAGCCATGTGCTTAATATGCCCCGCCCTAACAAATGGCTCTGAAACAAACAAAAAGGTATGCCCCGCACTCATGATATTGGCACTAAGCCACTAACGGCATGCAAATGTGTATGTTTCACAAATTGATTTTTTTGTGCATTTCTAGTAATATTCATCTTTACTCCTATTTTGGCATTTTTCATTTTCGTAGTGGTAGCCTCGATTAGCAATGGGTCAGAGAAACTTTCTATAGATGAGATGGAATACTAGTTTATTCCCATTTCCAAGTGCCCCTTAAAGTCGTGCATTTCTTCCTCTTGTTCTGTTTAGATGCATAGAGAGCAGATTTCTCTAGAAGCTTGTTTTCATGTGATGCATACATGCCACGATAGTTGCAAAGAAACCTTTTCAGGCTAGATTTGTTTTGTTTTATCTTTTGAATGCCTTTTGCATATACTTCCATCTATTTAAAGTTGGAATGTTTTGCTCCAAGCCTTATTCCTGTTTCCTTGTGTCAAGCCTAGCTTACAAAATGCAGCCCTGTGGTACTGATTAGAAACAATTTTGCCTTCTCTCTGGCACTTTAGGCCACCAATAAGATCAATCTTGTGTCAATGCCTTGGAATACTAATCAAGCACGTATGTCAATCAATTGAACTTTTTATAAATCACTTGTGCCAATCAGATGACTCATGCTTTGGCATGTCTACGTCTACAGTTGCACTTCCTTTTAACGTATGAAGGGCCCTCTATCACTTCTCTTTTTCGTTCCCCATGTGTCTGCTGATCTGGGAGTCATGCTAAACAATTTATAAATCACATGGTCTACTCTTGTGATCTGAGGCAATATCAAAATTGATTGCTTTGGGAGAATTTTTGAGGTGTGATGGTATGGTCTAAATTCATTTATAGTTGTTTTCTTAAACCAAATGCCAATGAGAGGCATCACTAAACTTTTTGTTCTTTTTGTTGTTGCATGTTGGAGATCTAAATGACTTTTTCATGCAAATGATCTTAATTACCTAGCACATATAAGGTCTTTGAGTTTAGATGTAGTGGTTATAGATCATTGTCGAGACTGAATGAGAATGTTACAAATTGTACTGAATTGACTATCTACTCACCATTACATGGTTTTATGGTCTCTGAGTATCTTATACCCCTAAATATAGTTTTCTTTCATGGAAACCCTAATGACCAAGATAAGTTGTCCGTTAACATAAGTCACCCCCCCCACCCCCACCCCCCGCAAAACCCCTCACACACACCCCAAAAGAAAAAAAAATTCAAGGTCATGTTGATGTTGCAATACATCAGAGAATGTGAAGAGAGTTCAATAGATTCTAAATTTCAGAAAACGACATCTGAAGTTACTTTTACTGCTATTGAGCTAAAGCTTGTTGCTTCATTATTTGTCCATTTGTGGGCAAATGATAGAACATTTCTACGACTCCCCTCTTCTTCCCTATGTTATATTTGTTTCTTGCAACATCCTATTGCTGATGGCTATGTTGCTTATGAGAGTTCTCCTTGAATCATATTTTACCTTCAGAATAGTCTTTCAGCTGTGACTTCTGTGGCATCCTTGTGGTTGTATGTCAGATATATGCTTGTGGCCCTTGGGGTGGTGTATTGTAACTGACCTATGTAAATGTGTATGACTTCCTGTGGAAGAAACCAACGATCTTGGTTTTGTTTGAAAAGACATCCTCACAAACATAGTTGTTCTTTAAAATAGAATTCTGCTGGTGCCTTATCTTCATTTGATGTAATGGTTGGGAGAAGTTTCTTTGGATTTGAGTGATAATTTTTATTGAAAATTGATTTCAGGTTCGTTTTACTGTTCTTGAGGAATGCTTACCACTAGCAGAGGAGACTTTCAGGCAAGCGATAAAGAAAAACTATTACACTAGGGGAAAGTTTGATTGCCAATTATCCTCTGAACAGGTAACATCACCAATTTAAAAAAAAAAATACTTTGAACAAGTAGGTACAGGCATCTTATGCATTCATGGATATCCCAAGCATTTATAACTGTTGTCTTTTCTGTTTTCATGTGATTCTCTATGCTGACAATTTGTTTTTGTTTGTACTTGTTTCTAATTTGATAGGTGAAGGACCTGTGCAAGCTTTTCAGTGCTGCAGGTAAACTGTCCAGGTCCAAAGATGTACGACTCAGACCTGAGACCAATGTGGTACCAAAACGAGACAGAGCTAAGAGGCGTGGTCCAGATAAAAGAAGACGTCCTGATCGTACTCGACAATCTGAACGGGTTGAAGATCGTCGGTACCTTGAGCAGGTGGATGATCGTCGGTACCGTGAGCAGCAGGTTGAAGATCGTCGGTACCGTGAACATCCTCATTTGCATAGAAGGAGTTTGATTCCATCTGCTTTAGTTCCAGTTGCCCCACCTGAACCTTTACCACCACCTTCCCCTGTTCAATCCTATGCATATAGTAGGACTTTGGGAAGAGATCCTTATGGACGGGACACTGTGATACAGCATAATGATTCTTACAGGCAGAGCCGGTTGGTGGAATTCCCTGATGCTTATAGGCGGGACCCACTGATAGTCAATCCTGATGTTTACTTAAGACAAGCATTGGTAGAGCCACGTGATCACTACAGACGGGAGGTAATCCCAGAGCGCCGTGAATATGATCAGCCTCGGAATTTTGAAACGAGACTCCAGGTTGCTGGTGGGATTAATGATCCCTTTGTGCCTTACCGTGAGCGTCTATCATACCATGTTCCTGTTAACTCGGTGCGTTCCCAGCCCGAGTATGACCCCCCTCCCGCTGGTTTGCGATCAGAATACCTTCATGGTGGTACATCTGCCAGAGGCATGCTTCTTGAGCACCCTTCATCTGCTGCTGGCCCTTCGTATGGGTACCCTCGTCAACCTCACTATCGCTATTAGGTTACCAAAAAGGTATCATCACATGCGGTTCTAGTTATCATTTTAATTAGAATCATGCACAGCTTAAAACTTCAGACTGTTTAGAATGTTGTCAGAATTCATTGGGGTTCTGTTTCATGTTGTTTGAACTATATTAGATGTTAGTCCTCTGTTCTTGCCGTGAGCAAGAAATCAGTTGATGGTATGCATTGCTTTGTCATTTGATCAAACTAATATTTTATTGCAATGGATACATACCTTATGAAAGAGTGCTCTTTTATTGTTGGTTTCTTTACCTATCACTCAAGTATGCTGTATGCCAGAAGGTGCTTTTTAATCCTTTCAAAATGGCAGCAACGTACCCTTTTTGTGTCTTCATGGGTGTGCTTTGAAACTTTAGCTTTCTCAGGCTTTTCTCTGCATTATCGTTTATACATATTCCTATTTCAAAAGTTTTCTACATACAATCTTTCTCCAAGTAACTTCTCTTTTGTGCCAGATGATTTATTGAAAACCACTTCTCTAAGGTTTTGGTCGCAGGGTTAAGGTTTGCATATATTTTACTCCTTAGATGTCTTAGCTAGATGTCGTTGATGGGACTACGCTTCGTATGTTTTTGTCTTGTAGTTGTTGTGGTGGTGCTGTTAATTTAATTGAAGTGAATGATTAGTATTGAAAATTCCTTTTTGGGTATGGTTGGTGAAGATTCTGACTTGGATCCATAATTCCTCAAGATCCTTTAAATGGAAGGTTGCTTTTTTCACATGCATGTGTGGGGCTATTAATATATTTAAGTCAAATTACCTTAGGACAACACTTCATGATTATTGGTAGCTATTCATTTTTAGGTTAAGTACTACTCCTATTCCATAATTATGGATGGTTATTTTCCTTGTCATTAGGGTGTGACTTGATAGTATGAGTGTATAAAAATTAAGCTCTACATTTCAATTCTTTAAGGAAATATGAGGAGTTGTTCTTTTTTAATCTTTGAGGAGCCCAAGTTATAAGTATGTACTCGGAGATCACCCTTGGAGTGGCGCAGTGGTTTGGGTTGAGACTTGCATATTGGAGGTCTTAAGCTCGAAATACTCGGCTTACCTAGTGCCAGTTATCTCTCTGATGTAGTTTGCCAACTATTACATAGGAGTGAAGGGTTTATCCTATGTGCACCTAAATAGTAGTATATATGCTATAGTACTTTTAACATATTTTTTGTTAGCATTAATTATTGAAACTTTTACTTTTATATTGTGAAACTTTTGTAATCTAACATTTAATTCATCTTTTACTGCGGCATAATGATATAAATTTATCAGGAATCGAAGTTAATCTATTTATTAGATTGATTGAATTATATAATAATCGTAAGTCATTGTGCGTTACTATCTCAAAGATCAATATTTTAAATTTATTGTTCAAGTAGATTTTTGAACGAAGAAACAGAAACATGAAATTCAGCATATAATATATCTTAATTGACAATAGAAAATTATTTGTATTCATAATATTTATTTATTTATTTCATATATAATAGCATCTACACTACTAAAAAAAAATTATGAAATTATTAACTTTATCGTTACTACATTGCTAGTTGGTAATAACTAATATAAATTATCGTTAAATGAGATTAATGACGAATTTTACTATATAGCCATAAAATTTATTTGCCAGAAATTTCAAATTTTTTTAGTAGATGTTAGTTACCAAGCATTTTTATCATTCACATCAATGTAATTAAAAGATAATGTATAGACTTAAATTATGAGTGGATTTTGAATTTTTCTGTTTATAATTAAAGGTTCAATTCTTTTTGTATTTTTTTTATGTATTTAATATATAGTTATATGTCAATTCATTTTTTTGCCTATATATATTTATTTCTTTTCATTGTTGATTGATAATCTAAATTTTAAACGATAATAATGCATTTGTCGTTTTTATTAGTATATGTTCAAATTTATTTTGCTTTTGTAATTGATAATAACTAATAAATTACGTGTTCAAAATACATTCAGTGTGATAGTTCACTTTCTGTATTTAAAATAATTATTTTATTGATATGTTTTACGAATATAATATTTGTAAAAATTTAAATTTTCCACAATATAATATTTTTATGAGATTTATTAATATAATAAAAGAGATAACTTGTTAAAAGAATTAGTTAATCATTCTTATCTAGACAAAAGAACAATAATATTACGCTAACTTGAAAAATATAATAAGTGATCTACTATAATTATTTTGACTTGATTAATTTTAAAATAAAATGATATTATAATGTAAATATATGTAAATTGGATTAAAAATACTTTACTTTTCTTTTCTTTTCTTTTTTTAAATCAAAATTTGTTTTGACAACTTCAAATTTAAATTAAACTTCATATCTAAATTAATATGTTTAAAATCAAATAAAGTACAATTATGATAAGTATTTTTAAATGAAGATCTACTCTTTTATGATCTAGCAAACGTTTATAGTTTACTTTAAATGCAAACATGTCATCCTTCATTTATTATAAAGCTACTTTTTACAATATTTTAAAGATATTTTTTAAAAAAAATTTAAATTATTTTTATTTATTCTTTAACTTCAATCTAATATGTTATTAATTTTATCTCACTTATTATTTTTTTCATGTATGTTAGAACCAGAATAAAGATTAAAATAATCAATTATATTCTAAAAAGAATAATTTTTCCATATTACAATAGTTATTTTTAGTACACATAATGAATAGAAAAAAATATTTCAAAATTAAATTAAAATAATAGAAAAATAGACTAATTAGATTAGATATCACAATAATTGATAAAAGAAAGAAAGTAAAATAATAATAAAATGAATAAATAATTAATTAAGACTTTCTCATTGTTTAAATGTGCATTTAATGAAGTGTGTCAAGTTTAATGGACCTTTGAACTATTAACTCGTAAAAAAATAAAGTAATTAAATTCTTGAAGTTATTTTTTAGAAGAATAAAAAACTTCATAACCTTTTCAAGAAATAATTAGACACCACATCTTAAGATGTACATTTAATTAATTAATTTTTTTAACTTTTTCATTGTACAACCATTATAATTTCCAGAACTTTGATTGAGATTTCTGAAAAACTCAAATATACTTTGCATAATGTAATAATTACTTTAAACTTATTTTTAATTAATTTTATAAAAATATCCTTGATTGTCTTATTTATGACTTTTTATAGTAATAAAACAAAAATAATAACAAAGTAGGAAAAAAATTAATATATAAAATTTGGATGGTATATTTAATCACATAGAGTGGATTTAGAGGACAAACGTAATGCAAAATATATAATATTTTAATAAATTAAGATAAAATGACATACATATTCTTGATTCCTCATGCTTAATCATTTTATTGAAAGATGCTTATAGAATTATTTATTTTTCTTCTTATCTTTCTTGGTAGATTTTTATTAGCATGTGCAGTCACATTTTTATCATTAATCATCATTTATTTTATATTTCTACATAATAGAATTCAGAACTACTTTTTCTTGATAGTTTTTTATTACTTGTTAGTACGAAATAAATCAACATATTATTATTTACCCTTGCATATGAGTATAATTACAAGTTTGTCATTGGTCATCCTCAAGTTGGCTCTTCTATATAATACATAGAAATATGTACGTACTTGAAGATTAGTTAAGTTGGTAGTTGTGTCCTCAAGTGGACTTGGTATAATATGGGGTTTTGCTTCAAGAAGAAGAGATTCTAATAGTATGGTCCTAAAAAAAACGTTGAAAAGAAAAACACAGTATGGTCCTAAATAAATGTTAAAACATAAAGTAGAAAAGGCAGCATAACATTTTCTGCTTATTTAAGAAACTTCAATGGTCCAAATGAGAAAGTTTGATGGATATTCATGCTCTAACAATTTCGAAAGAGTGAGATACGGTGAGATGGATGAGATTTCTCTGTTTTGAATCAAGATTTTGAGCTCAAGCCTTTCGAAATAGAAAAACTCCTTATTACATTTCCATGCCTATAGTTTGGAACCCCGAATAACACAAATATAAATTAATTAGGATATTGAACTTGAAATACGTAAAAAGACAATTCCGCCTTCTAAGGAAAAGGGTAGGTAATCCTTAATTGGTGAATTTAAATCTTAAGTATGTAGTCTCAAATTAGTGGGCGTCTTTGCTAGAAACCGCATTATCTACGACAAGAACATACCCAGTAGAATCCCACAAGTGGGGTTTGGGGAAGGTAGAATGTATCAGTGGCTGAGTCACCATTTTCGTCAAGTGTGTTCATACATTTAGAATAGGATTAGGTGAGTTTTGTATCAAGGGTGTTCAATAATTGATATATATCAAAACATCTATATTTAACCTATATATTTGGAAAAAAAATTCAACGAAGGGTGTTCATCTGACCACCCTTGAGTGAATGTAGCTCTGCCCCTGAAATATATGCGGATCTTATCACTACCTCACAAAGGTAGAGAGGTTGTTTCTGAAAACCCTCATCTTTGCAGAAACCACATTGTTATATCAATTAAATTTTAAAAGAATATCGAACGACGGAGGAAAAAATAAGGAGAGAGGTTTGTATGTGAAGTGGAAAGGATCCATGATAGATGGGGAGCATGTACTAAAATGGTCCCGAATGAAACAAACTCCAATTCAAAAAGGGCAATTTGGTATGAATATGCCTAAGGTTTATGATAATTTCATGCATGCCTATTTTTGTGTCACTCATATTTTTGGAGCATCTCTTGTCTGTCCATAAATTTAACACTAGTTTAAAAGATTGTCTGAGAATCTTTGAATCTATGCTTATTTTTTACTCTTCAAAATGTTTCATCTATTACGTATATCAATAATCTAAAAACTAATTATACGATCATATGATTTATAAGAGATTTTTATTTTTATATATAAGAGATTTGAAAAGTTTTTAAGAATGGATTAGAATAGTATTAATCCTTGGGACTAAAAGTGAGGTGCAAGAGACATACAAATCTCAATTTAAAATTTGTTGACAAATTAAACCTAATGATCCTTTAAACTCACTCTTTCTAATTCATAATTTAGTATCATAATTATGACCTACTTTTACTATTTCATCATTAGCAATTAGCACTAGACAATGTCTTTCTAATAATATACCATGAAGACTTTGAATACATTGAGTTTAGAGATTTACATATCATTCAAATCCTTTATGACACTAGTTACTATTAAATGTTTTTTTTTTTTTTTAGGAAAATGGTACAATTAATGAAGCCAAGAACAAGCATCTTAATAAACTTATAAAAATTTCAAATAAGACCAACCAGTTCACATGACAATATTGTTGTACATGATTTAGAAGCAAATATTATATACCTAGGTTTGTTTTTGCATTATATTAGGAGGTTGATATGAAGTTTTGACATTATTTGAGTTGTATGTGGGATTATTTGAATCAAATTTGAGTTGAGAGATAAAAGACATTCTCATAAGAGGTTTTGAATGTTGAAGAAGACGATATTGTTATCGCTGAAAATAATGAGCCCATTAAAGTTTAGGGAAAAATATGAACTATTTCACAAAGTTTTGGGCAAGTTTGAGTCTTTTTCTTTGTAAAAAATAGCCTTGTTTAAAAATTCTACGTTAGTAAAAAGGACATATTAATTTAGATATTCAATATTATAAAAGCTTATTCAGATAATGTCACAAAGTTTAATGACAAATTTATTTATCCTTAACTAACAAACGATAAATTCAGATAATTTCACAAAGTTTAGTGACAAATTTGAACCTTTTCTTATTCTAAAATATATATTAACTTTTTTCTAATTGGGTTTGCACATTTACTTCTTTTTTTTTTCTGGGGGGGGGGGGGGTTCCCGGTCGGTATTGGGGCCTGACTATATCCAAATTCATGCCGCGTAGGGTCCCATCTAGGGGGAAGCACATCCCTACCACGGATTTGTCCATTCTCAAGGCTAGTACCCGAGACCTTTGATTAAAGGAAGAAACAGTCCCATCCACTACACTACATCCTTTGATGGTGCACATTTACTTCGTTACATTAGTAATGACATAACACCAATTATTAGTAGAAGCAAAATAATGGTGTACCTTTATACTTCCTTCTCTTGTTTAATGTATCACTCTTTCATTTGATACGATATTAACAATAAAAAAGAAATTTGAAAATTATATTTTTTCAATTCATAATAAGATGACATTCTCAAAGAAAAGTACGACTCTCTCCAATTATGTTTTCTCAACCAATAGTCAAACAAAAGACCCCCACCCCTCTAGCCAAAGTCCCTATGTCTTATTGTGTCACTTTCTATTTATTCCAATTTTGAAAAGTTTTCTCTTTAAAAATCTGTCAGTCAGTATTGCAGATTTTTTGTAACTAAAAAGATGAACATATGCACGGTGTACACCGACCTATCAATTTCTACAAGCTGAAAATTTAGAATTTCTTTGTCCAATTATTCAAATATTCATAATTACATAGTATTCTTTTTTATATGTAAATCTCACCTCATCGATTAGGGAATGGTCAAAGATGTGCATTAAATACTTCTTTTCTATATTCATATTTTTATTTTGAATATACACAAATTTATATCTAATTCATACTAGTCCACCGGAAGTAAATTGATGTATATAAAGTGAAAGCTAGTTGTGACTTTGTCTTATTTGACACGTCATAAATAGTATTATTTTCGGTACCTAAATCTCACCTTATCAATTAGGGAATAGTCAAAGATGCGCATTAAAATACTTTTATACTCGTATTTTCATTTCAAATATATGTAAATTTTATATCTGATTCATACTAATTCATCGTAAGGAAGTAAATTGATGTATATAAAGTGAAAGCTAGTTGTGACTAACTTATTTGACATGTCACAAATAATATTATTTTCGGTACGTAAATTTCACCTTATCAATTAGGCAATGGTCAAAGATGCGCATTAAATACTTTTATACTCATATTTTCGTTTCGAATATACGCAAATCTTATATATGTTTCGTACTAATCCAGCATAAGGAAATAAATTGATGTATATAAATTGAAAGCTAGTTGTGACTTTGTCCTATTTGACATGTCACAAATAATATTATTTTTGATACATAAATTTCACCTTATCGATCAGGGATTGATCAAAAATACTCATTTAATACTTTTATGCTCATATTTTTAATTTAAATATATATAAATCCTATGTCCACTTCGTAAGAAAATAAATTGATACATAAAAAGTGAAAGCTAGTTGCACTTTGTCCTATTTGGCATGTCACAAAATTTCTAGGTTCACATGGTTTGGCCATATAAGGGTACTCTTGCCTTTCTTCTCAACCATTAATTGTTTCCTTTTGTCCAATCATTAATTGAAACATTATTTGATTTTACAGATTCTTCAAGATATTCTATATCTTAAAAACTAATTTTTAATTAATTTTAATTCATGTTAGAAGAAAAATAAATGCTTCTATGAAGAGATTTCAAATCCTAAGACTCAAATTTTAAGTGGTAAAATCAGAAATTTCATGTGAATTTAGAAAGTTAGATCAGTCAGTCTCCACCAACATAAGGAATAAATGTTTTTTTTTACTCCCCATCGGAGGGCGTTAACAAAATGTTTACAAACATTTGGTATGGTCAGCATTGTCATATTATCACATGTCGGTCATCGTTTTAATCTTGCAAAAAGAGTTTTATTTTTGTCTACTTCAATCTTCCCCTGAACAAACAACAGTGGAACTTCTAGGATAGTTAAAGGATTTAAAACGTACATATTTGCACCTTCCTTGGCAAACGCATCTGCTACACTATTTGCTTCATGATAATTGTGGAGGAGTTTTCAGCTAATGAAGACGATCCCTACAATGCTCACACTAATAAATACTTAAACAAGGAATAGAGTTGCGAAAGAGATTCGATGTTCAAGGTTATATATATAGTATAACTTTTTAAAATAAATATGAAATGTAGCTAAAAATTATTAAATTCATGTAAACTGTGACGTAAGTTGTAGCTAAGTCCACCCGTGATATTGATAGTACGTGTGGAAATGAGACAAACCATGTGGAAATGATGATGTGAGGAATTAAATTGCATGTGACATACCGTTGTTGTTGATAAGCACTAAGTTTGGTCTAACCTTATTAAATTTCCTACGTACAAAATGAATGAATCGAAGATACATACATATGAAAGCAAATTATTAAAATCATTTTGTTGACCATTATGCTTTAAATTGAATTTTCAAAAGAGATGATTTATATTGTGAATGTGAAATCATGTATATAAGGTCTTTGTCACAAGCAATTGTTTTCATCCTCGTTGTATCCTTGTTTTTTTTTTTTTTCATTCAGTGTCCGGTACCCACATTGGAGTTCGATTAAATTTGGATTTGCACTGAGAAGTCTTACATTGTGAAGTAAAGCGCTCCCTAACAAAGGCAACTATATACCTAAGGGTACTCTAAATGAAGGAGTATTTACCACTCCACCACAACTTTTGTTGGTCATTGTATCCTAGTTATTTATATATATACCCGTTAGAAATAGCTACAAGTCAAAATTAATATCAGTAGAAAAATAATGTGATAAATGAAAAGCAACAATAACACAACTATAATGGTACGAATAGTGTTATGACAACCTTAAACCGTCACAAGGCAAGACAACATTCTACCTCGACTTGCCTTCTACCTTAATACACGACCTGTACTCCTTTCTATCTAAAGTCATCTGCTCAGTGATATGAAGTTGCGGCATATTATGTCTACTAACCTCTTCTCAATACTTTTTTGATCTGCCCCTACCTTTCGTGTAATCCTTAAATTCAACCACTCACAATTCCTAATTGAGGTGTTGACACACCTTCTCTTCACATGTCATACCATCTAAATCTCGCTTCTCTCATCTGCCACATGGGCAACTCCCATCTTCTCTCGAAGAATATTTAGGTTATCATTCATGCTTGAGTTATCATATTAAAAGCATTACCTATAACTATTAATGTTATTTATACGTACATAAAAATAAAAAGAGGCATACGGTGATACGAATTTAAATAAATCAAGTTCTAGTACAAATATCAAATCCAACCTAAGATTAAAAAAAAAAAAAGAGTTAAAAGGTAGAATATTAGGTAAAGGTGATAGATAACTCATAAGGAATGCTTTCATTCTACTCCAAAATTCAAGTCAACTCCATTATTTAACTTTTTCTTTTTCCTTTTTTGGTTTTTGAGTGATAAATTCAAACTTGTGCAATGTGATTTGAATTGCGACATGTTAATAAATGAATTATACAAATTATGGGGATTTAATTTGTAACTTTTGCCTAACTAAAAAATTAACATTTTGACAGAGGAACATTTGGTACGAAAAACTATTTTCCATGGAATAGATACTTGATCCAAAAGTGTATATTTTATTTTCTGAATCATTTACCAGTATTTTGAATAATTATTTAGCAGCAATATATATAATATAATTGTTGCTATATTATATTTGTATATTTAACAACAACAACTATAATACAAGTATTTGTAACCAACATTCATGCAAATTAATTATGCAATGATATTTCTGCGTCATTAAATATTATCGTCAAAAGAAAAACATTGCTTGCTACTAAACTTCTATAAAAATGATCGTATATGAAAACTTTTAATACCCAAGTGTATTCGATGATAAGTCATTTTTTTTCATTTTTGGTAAAATATATTTTCCTAAGAGAATATGCTATTTTTTATTTTAACAATTCAAGACAACTCATTAATTCATCTAAAAAGTTACTAGATTGAAAATTTTATAATATTCAAAAACCAGGAAGAGAAAAGAAAGGAGGCAAATATAGATTTTGAACCAAGATGAAGAATCAAAATGTTTAGAAGTTGGTAAATTAGGTGGTTATAAAGCATGCCTTAATAATTATAATCATTATATGAGGCAAAATTGGTCCTTTAAGTTTAGTTGTCACTCTAATTCCTAGTATTCATGTGTTACTTAGATATTGTATTCGTTTGAAAAAGAATGACCTAATTTAATTTGACATGGAGTTTAAAAAAATAAAGATAATTTTTTTTATCTTGTGTACATAAATTAAAGTAAAAAATAAAGAGAATTTTTTTTATCCTGTGTACATAAATTAAAGTTATGTTAAATGTACTAAAATGTCCTTCAATTCTGTGGCTTGAAACATGTCATGTAAAAAGTTGAAATGAAAGTTTTGCCAAAAAAAATGGATCATTCTTTTTTAAACAGATCAAAAGAAAAAGTAGATTATTCTTTTTGCAACGGAAGAAGTACATAGATCTTTCTCATTATATTAAGCCTTTAATCATGATAATTAAATATTCTCTTCATTTTAAAATAAATAATATTTTATTTTTTTTATTTTATATCAAAATAAATGATATTTTAGGATTTAAAAAGAGAATTAATCTTATTCTTTTAAAATTACACTTATTTATGTAATAAAAAAACATTAACTAGTTTTTCATTGATTAGGGTAATTTAACAAAAATTTAATTATTATTATTACTATAAGGGATAATTGTTATGAAAAAAATTTAATTGCACTTGGATCCATTTATCTTGTACTATCATATTCTTGTTTAAGTGAAAAGAATATGATCAAGAAACGAAATTACTTAAATTTGAAATTTAAATAAATCCAAGCCTGGAGGTTGCCTACTTATTCTTTTGGACTGACATAATCATCTGGATTTTCTTATAAAAATTTTCCAAGAAACTTCTAAACAATTTTAATAATCTCACACCACTGTTAAATTTTGAAAAAAAAAATAAAAGTAAATAAGAGGACAGAGGTAAAAAAAGTGACAGCTATTAATCATTGGTCGGGGAAAAGTAAAAATAATTTGGTCGCACTGGTCGTTTGATTTAGATATAAGTTATGATGGAATTAGTTATTTGAGAGTATTTTATATCTATGGGCTGGCTTAATATATATAATTATCTCTTTAAATTTAGTAAAATATTTTATTTAAACACTCAAATTAGATTTTGTTATAGCTGAACACCTCAACTTCTAATAAAAATCTTCTATTTAGATACTTCTCCGATTTAAATTTTGAAACTTTTTTTTCTGTGTCTGCGCTCTCCCATTCGTTTATCAGATGATTGAGTTAATCATATAAAAAGTATATTATTTTTATGTTTTGTTTATCTCAATAAGCCTCAAAACTCCAGTCAGTTTCTATTTACTGTTGATGCATATAGTCAAAACATAGTAACATACTTTATGTAATTAACTTAATTATCTAATAAATGAATGAAATTAAATACACACGTAAGGTTTTTCAAAAATTCAATTCAAAGATTCTATCGGAAACGTAGAGCTCGTTTGATTGGTGATCATGTTATACCAAGA
>JAPFFP010000094.1:755730-768406 GCA_026153255.1 Solanum medicagineum | reverse complement strand
GAAGAAGGACAGTTGGACTTGTATTTATTTGTTTCTGTATTTCTAGTGGCTTGTACACGTGACAACCTGTTCTTGGGAGGGATTTAAGTTTATGAAAATTCTCGGTTTGAGTTTAATTATTTAAAAAGCTTCCGCACATTATATTTATTATCTTTTTTTAAAATTAAGGCTGACTTGCTCTAGTGGGATTGAGCGACTACCATCACGCCAAATTTTTGGGTCGTGACAATGACCCATAGATGATTCTACTGATCGTAGGTGGGGTTTCATATAATAGATCCTCTCAATACTTAGTTAAAAATCTGAGCTGAGTTGAATATTACAAGTTGGGTCTACGACACGTACTTGCTTCCACGAGCCATAAAAAGGATTCGTAGAACCCCAGCCTCAAAATCCTAGAATTTTTTTTTTAAGTATTGGACTAATGTAGAGAGGAGTTTACAACCCGTAATTCAATCGGCAATCCGTAAAAAGTCTTCGTGAATTTAATTCTAAAATTTTGATTTCTGAACATCGAACCATGAATTAACAGGACGAGCCCGTAAATGGACATACGACCTGCATAAGGTCATCTTAGACTCAAGATCAGAAAACCTAGAGTTGGTACCCTTAAATCTATAAGGGGCCTTCTACAATCGATAAACTGAATTACGATTCGTAAATAAGTTTCGTGGTCCAATCCGATAGTTAAATAAGGGATAATTTCATCTTTTTTTGTCCTTTTCTAATTGAGACCTCATCGTTTTTGGGATACTTTGATCACCTTGATATTACTGCACAAACTTTTTTCATCATTCACACCTAGAAACCTATGAAAATAGCAAGGAGAAAAGAAAAGAGTTAGGGTTCAAGAGCGTATACCGAGTTCTTCTGGTTTCTACTGAAATCTTTACATTCCAAATATGTAAGGCTAACTAAAGCATGAATTAAGTTCTTTTATGTAATTATTTACTTTGGTTTGGCAAATTGAGAGTAATCGAGTCCCCTATGATTTGCGTTCTTGAGAATTTTCTTTGGTCCTAATATGTCCCCACATGATATTGAGTGATTAATCATTTTTATGAGTTAAATTTATTGTAACCAATGATTTTTTCTTTCACTGCATGAACCGTAACTAACTTTGTCTATATTGAATGCTTCTATTTACTATCATGAATGAGTTGAAAGTCATGAATGTGAAAGTGTTGATTTCGAATATGACTTTTCTAAAGCTCGAAGATTTCTTTGTATTTTATCAAAATTGGATCAAAATGACCAAATATAATTAAACGTTTTCAAAATGCATAACCTTACTATTCTTGAGTGATGGGGTTGATTGGATAGATTTTTATGAGTATCGAGCCTTGGGAGGAGTATCGAGCACCGAATTGCATAAGAGCAAGTAATAATTCGAGCTCAATAACTAGGTAGCCAAACATAGGTGAGAATTAAATTGTAAATCAGATGAATTTCTTATTGTCCCCAAAATGGGCTTGATTGATTGATTATAGATCCTTAATTGGTTGACTCGTCCTTTACCCTAACAAAAGAATAGCAAACTATAGTTCATGCTCTACATGAAAATACACAATTATCATTCTCATCATGACAATTCATAATGGCCATCTTATTGGATCCATACTCAAGCAAGTTATCTATCCGAATGTGACATTCAATCCAACGATATATCAGAATCTGACACCTGATCTAATAATGTGTCAAAATATGACACCTGATCCAATAATGTATCAAAATATGACACCCAATTTAATAGTATGCCGGAACGTTATACCTGATTCAATAATTACAATGCAAATCACATGCACACTGAAAAATCTACAACTTGCACAAAATCTGATAATAGGTTCACTGCATTTAGTTTGATCATGGGTAATTATTTATTAGGTTTATGTCATTATTTTCTATTCATATACATGTAATAATTATTAACAAAGTAGTTATCAAACATATATCATACAAATGAGAATAGCAAATCATCACCTATCTCATAATAAGTCTTGAAAACTCTAAAGAATCATAACTTTTCCTTTTTCTAAAGTCTTGACTCATTCTTGATCTATAACAATAAAAATACAACTAGTTAACAAACAATGACCTAAATATTCGGATTATATCAAAAACTTGGTCACTTTTATGATCATCTTTCCTAACAAAGGCTTTATTTATCATTAAATGCAGGTCACAATCTTTCCGTATGAGAATTTTCTTAGATTCTAAGGTATATGAATCAATTTACAAGTTAGAGGAATGATTAACTTATCTTTGTCAACGAAATAGGTAGAAAATTGAAGAACTGCCCTAGGTTGCTTCTGGTCTCTCAAGGATGAAGTGGGAGAAACAAAAATATATTTGAGATTTTTCTGACTTAAAAATTTGTGAATATCCCATCATGAAGCACCATCATAGCGGGAATCATCCCACCATGGCGGGTTGCATGGAAGAAGAAACTCATAACTCGCGTCCAAGTCCCGATTGCACAACACACCTTAAACCATGATGTTTAATAATCTATCCTTTGTGCCAAAATCGATTCCTAGAGTTATACGGCTCCTTATTATCAACTCAAAAGATCAAACTTGTGAATTAAACCCCCTAATCCATTACCGAATTGCCCATGTCCTCAAATGACTCAGATTTTGTCCAAGTTTGGCCTAGATTCAAAATTTCTAAATCGCTACTAAAAAGGTTTTCTAGCCCGATTTTCTTTCTCGTAGACCTATCCATAATGACAGAAACAAATTGTTACGCGATATTTCTTTTCCCAATTCAAAATATTTAAGATACGCATGCTTGACCTACTAAAAAATGAAAAATCAAAAGTTCATTGCTCATAAAATAATGGATATGATTTCATAATTCAAATCTTGTCCAAATTACAAAGTATGATTTCATAATTCAAATCTCGTCTAAATCACAAATTGACTTTTATTATTGCAATGAGATAATGATTGTACGAGTAATATTTATGTATAGTGAAATAACAGAGATTAAGTTTATCCCACTCATTAAAGATTGTAATTTGCTATAGTTTTTCCATTAAAAATATTCTAAAAGTAAAATTTACTTACACTATCCATATTTAGGTTGTCATATCGGATTTGTTATAAATAATCTTATATCAATCTATACAATTTAATTCTAATAAATATTGTTTAATTATACGTTAATTAACATTGTATGAGTATTTTATAGTTAAATTGAATAATCTTCGAAAGCTAAATTGAAGCGTCTATCCCAAAAATCATATTTTGATTATTTTGTCCGGACATGCAACACCAAAAAATTTCACTCATTCATGTGTCATCATATGATTAATCCTTTTACATAAACTAGATTAAGCTGATATTTTCAAATTAAATATTTAAAAATTATATGAAAAATATAATTAAATTATAATTTTTTTTATATTAATATAATTAAAAAAATATATATCTTAAAATATACTAGTATATTCAGTATAATTGTATAATGGAAAAATACGAGAAAAAGATCAATTAGTTGAATTGCTTACTGTATTTTATCCTGACATCCATCTAATTAGTTGTCTTTTGACTTTCTTTACACCATCAAAATCACCAAAACTTACTTTTTCCAATTAAATGCCAAAAATAATTTATTTTCTTTTTTCACATCAGAATGTACAGTTTATATTTTTGGAATTTAGTTCTCTCTTTTTATGACTAAAGTACAACTCCTTTTTTTTTTTAATAAGTTATGGCCATTGGGCCGTTTTATTTCATAAAAGGAGATATATACATTTACTAGTCAGAAGCCTAAAAGAAGTAGGCGGCCCAACGACACCCATACGTAAGATTGTTCGTGATTATGATTAAACATTCAAATTAAATCACAATTCAGATCAAATTGATTAACAAATTTGATATTTGATTTAATTTAATTTTATGAAGTTTAATTTTTAATTTCATAAATAACCTGGGTTTGAAATTTAATATGATCAAATAACTATATTTTACATAATTACACAATATAACCTCGGCTAGGGACGAGTGAGGCGAGCGAGATCGAGAGAGGGAGGAGAGAGGCGAATTATATATATATTTATCAAATAATTGTTTATGTGTAATTAATATACATATATATTTATATATCTGACAAACAAGGTTGGAAGATAGAGAAGAGAGGTGAGCGAGATCGAGAGAAGAAGGAGAGAGGCTAGCGTGAGTAGAGAGAGACGAATTACATATGTATAGCTATCGAATTGACTATGTATATCTGTCAAAAATAATTGTATATATGCAACAAGAAATTACAGACAGAGAGAGGAGAGATGAGAGACGAAGAGAAGAGAGAGAAAATAGCAACAAAACTCTAACTATAGCTATAAATTATAATTTTTTCAAACTATAGTTGTATAATGTAAATTTGCCTAATTATGTTATTTTCCTTGAAAAATAATCAACCCATTACGAAAGACGGATGAAATATTCCCCAAGTTATTCTACATCTTTTTGGGCTTGCAGGCCCATATTTGCTTGCTCCTGTTGCAGGCCCATCAGATTAATGCGAATGTATTTTGATACAAATGTCGAAGTAAAATGATTTGATATTATTATATGAACTTCTAAAATTCTTGAGCCGGGGTCTATTATTCTATTAATTTTATAATACTTTGTCATTAAAAATTATATTATTTACATTCTTATTTCATAAGGCCGGTATATATTCTACCTTCGTCAAGTCCTTTTTATAGGATTATATTAAATATGTTATTGTTCTAATTGTTGTTTAATTTATATATGTCAATTAAAAAAAAAAATATTAAGGTCTCTGTATGAAATTTGATTTTAAGCCTCCAATCTTATTGAGCGACCCTAACGAATACATGATTTGAAATTCAAAAGAATTGAGAGCAAGGCAAAAAGTAACCATGACTATTTGTTACTTCCAATAACTAAAGTATAAAATGAAATTTGAAAATAGGAAAAGGGATGTAAAAAACAAACACATTTCACACGTCATCAAAGGATGTGGTGCGGTGGAAAAGTTACGGCCACTCTGCTTTTTTCATCGTTAGTTACTGGTCCATGTTTCATGCTAACATAGGATTTGAATTCTACAACACAATGACCAATGTATACATGTTCACATTTTCGACTTTAAGAGTCTAAATGGGGTAAATCGTAACATAGTATGTAAGACTCTGGTTCATTACAAGAACACGTCAATAGCAAAAACTTACTTGTACCTGGTGTTTAAACTAAACCAAGATTCATCGAGACTGAAAAGGATAAAACAATGGCATAATATGTCATTCAAAATGGAAAAACAGAATCTAGATGCCATTCAATGTTTGAGAGTTTTGATACTCCTTCCTTTTGAAGGAGCCTAGGACAGTTAACGCTTTTTCGTTTTACTGTCCTTCAACATCTGGAGAGCATATGTTATTCCTTCATTGAGGGTAGCTTTCCTTCCTAGTTTATAGTTCCAAAGCTCTGTGGTTATGCACCTGCTACTAGGACCTTCAGTCATTTCCATCAGAGCAGTAGTTACCAAGTCATAAGCAGCTTGACCAAACTCATGCTTCAATCTGGTCAGCCTTTCGTCGTCATCATCAATGATCATTTCCTACCAAGACACAAGAAATAATTAAGTTCTAAGTATTTTGATGACAAAGAAATGGAAAACAACTATTAAGTCTACTATAGTGTGCATTACCTTGGAACCATTTTCTCTTGTTACATCTTTAAAAGGATGCCAATTGGGATCCCTAAGATGATGCTCCCAGACTGAGCACAACTGAGTAGCTTTTAGATTTGCATCTTTTCCAGGGAATTTTCCCTTGGTTATCTCATAAAATCTTTTAGTATCAAGTTCTCCCATGCTCTTGACACCAATAACATCTGAAGAAGAAAGCTGCTTCATTCCCTAAATGCCCATGAAAACGTTTTTCATTCATCAAACGTAACAATGGCTTTCCCAAGTAAAACGACTTGGAAAGATGAAACCCCAGGAGAAGTAGTTTCAATAGTTCACGAGTTTCTTTTATGAACTGTTATGACTGGATAAATATTCTTGGTTTGCTAACTCCTTGTGGCTTAAAGTTATGCATCAATGTATGGACTTAAATGTTCAACAACATAGAACTATGGTAGGAGATTTAATAGTTGGTGAAGTTCTTTTATGGACTGTTATAACTGCATAATGTGCTTGGTTTGCTAAGTCCTTGCAACTTAAAGTTATGCACAATGTATATACTTAAATGTTCAACAAAATAGAACTATGATAGAAAGAGATTCATTAGTTCGCAAAGTTCTTTTATGGACTGTTATGACTGCATAAATATTCTTGGTTTGCTAAGTCCGTGCAACTCAAAGTTATTCATAAATGCATAGACTTAAATGTTCAACAACATAGAACTATGGTAGAAACAGATCTAATGGTTTGCGAAGGTCTTCTATGGACTGTTATGACTGCATCATTTTCTTGATTTACTAAGTCCTAACAACCTAAATTTATGCATAAATGTATAAACTTAAATGTTAAACAACATAGACCTATGATATGAGGAGATTTACTTCGTGAAGTTCTGTTATGGACTGTTATGACTGCATAAATATTCTTGATTTGTTAAGTCCTTAAAACTTGAAGTTAAGCATAAATGCATAGACTTAAATGTTCAACAATATGAAATATGGTAGAAGCTCAGTTGAGGGTGCAGGAAATACGTAACTGAGCATGTATATTTCTGATGTTCTTACTTCATCGCAGGAAAAATGAAAACTTGAGTTTCTATTCACAAAATAGCTAAGGCAATCGCAAAACGTTAAAGAAGTGTACTTACCTCGATCAACTCCTTCCTGGCATCTGTTAACTCAACATTTGCCCGTTGCTCTTTAACAACTAGAGTTTGATACAGAGCTTCAAGATCTTCTAGTTCTTCTTTTTTCTCTTTTAGCATCTCTTCAATCTCGTCTAACTTCTTCTTCACATCTTGGCCATCTCCCATGTGTTTTGTGACTTGCTTGGGCCCAGTGAGACGTTCTATCTCCAACTCCAGTGCTTGCTTTAAGTAGAGTTTCTTTTGGTGCTCCATGTTATTCTGACGAAGAGTTTCTTTCGCCTTCTGCAAGTAAAATTCTCTAGATATCAGAGACTAATTACATAAATTGAGTAAAGACGCAGAATGAGGATCCAACCTTGTGTTCTTCCGCCAAAGTCAAGAGAGTTTCATCATACCTCTTTTGCTCCTCTGATGCTCTCTCTTTCTTAAAACATAAAAGAAAACATTATAGTCAAACATTTCCCAGAAAAAGAACAGGCCAAGCCAATATCCGATACATTCGTAGACTATGCAATGACAGCAGTACCGACAAAGCTTGACTGATAACAAAGTTAAAAGTGGCTAAATACTATATTCTTGTAGCTTCATTTTTTACAAGCGTATCTGCAAAGAAGAAGATTTTAGATGCATGTAACTTAGCCATGGAAAAATGAGTGATGGATGAATGGAACTTGTTTGAATTGTCAATAAAATCCAGATGAAGTTGCTTATTTAGGTCCTCATGTCTATCCACCATCTTAGTTCTACAAAATATGACAAGCCTATTTCCTTATAATTTCTTATTTTGTACCTCATAGGTAAGTAATCTATTCCTTCATATGCTTATATCTTCTTTTATTGCAAACCAGTTTAGTCCATCAGTTAAACAGCAATGCACATTCTATAATTTGGATACCTTAGAGCAAATGCTTTCTAACACAGACAACCCCCCTCCTCGAAGATCAACTTTCCTAGATGTCATGGGACCTGCAGCTCATCTTTGGCACTGAAGCCACTAGCACCATATCAACTTCATAAGACTAAGTCCATGAACTTCATCTGAGGTATATACACCTTAATTTCACCTTCTTCTATTAATAATATGTTGGTTTTCCTCAGAAAACTTATTAAGTTGTCAAGTGCAGTGACACACTTAAGACAAAGGGGAATAAGGCCGCAAAACTTTTTTCTTCCTTGCCATCTCTCATAATATGCATAAAGAAGAAAACTTTGTTAATCAAGTAAGACTTTCTACCATTTGCTTCACCGACTGAAGCTCTTGTCTCGTGACATCATTGAAGGCCTCCCTTTCCATCAACTCCTTTTCACGCAACTCAAGTTCTTTGCGTCGTGCTTCAATGTACAATTTACTTTGCTCTTGATTCTTCAAGGTCTTTTTGAGTTGATCACGAGCACTCTTCTCCATTTGTAGGTCTGTAGTAAATAGAAAGTGTTTGTTAATGTAAATTCAAAGTGTGATGTTAAACTAGCTAATGTCTAGTAGGAGAAAATATGTACCTTCATTATATTTTTTGATCATTGCATCTCTTTCATTCATCACGTTGCTTAGAGACATGGAAGTTTCATTGCATTTGCTCTCTATCTCCATGAGGCTCTTACGTTTGGCCTCGATTGTATTATTCAGATTAGAGACAAGCGAATCAGCTTTGCGCTTCTCTTCTGCTTCAACTTCAGAGATGGATTTTAAATCTCCATTTTTTTGCAGATAGTCACCAATTATATCTGATGTGTTGTAATCATCAGCCTTCGCAACCCAACCATATAATTTATGTCCCTTATCTTGTGAAACCAAATAATCCTTCTTTCCTTGATGTTGTGATTCATAGCTCTTTTGAAACTTAATTGCATTAGCAAATCCACTCCAATCATTTCCAAATTCGACCACAGCTTTCCCTGAATGACCCCTACAGTTCCACAGTGGATGTACCCTCAATGGATTAAACCCTTTCTTTCTCAAATCATCCCTGAGCCATGAGCCACTCTTTCCCACATAACGACCACTATTCAACTGAACGGGAAGATTTGCTACAATTCCCATCCAAGGAAATGTATATTTTTCATGAACATCATTTCCATGATCATCTGTTGGCTCTAATACTTCAGTTTCCATTTCATCAGACATTGGAATGGTATCTTGGTTCTTCAAGTACTTTGATAGGCCTAAATGCTTCGCCTTATTGTTCAATTTCCTGTGTTGTGAGCCTCCCTTGCTCACTCCTGAAGAATGTTGGACAAGATCATAGAAGCTATAGGCCTGCCTCTTTTTCCCAGGACAGAATGGACATTGGTAAATTTCACCAGAAATCTTTTCACTCCCATATCCCTCCTTTAGCTTTTGATACCATTTATCAGCACATTCCTCCATCTCTGATTCACTGATATCTGTTTCCTCTTCAGACGACATCGACGACATCTTTTAGCAAAACCTAAGAGTTGGATAATCGTCACAAATAAGTTTACATGAAAACTGAAAATCTATAAAATTGTGCTGCTGCCAAAAAGATAGAAGCACCAGATATTTTTGGTATCACACCAACTGGTGACAGTGTCAATAACAAAGGGTTCATAAATTCATATAATTAAAAGATAAAAACAGGTAGATTAACACTACATTTTTCATATAGATCCTACAGATAGCCTAGAATGTACATATGCATACACAGGATCCACGGAAGGGCCAAATCACAACTATATGGCCTCCTACTAACGATTTTACCAATTACGCTAAGGCTCCTCTTCAAAACCAGTAAAAGGGACTTAATATAAACATCAGAAATAAGGAAAAATCTATATGAGTATTGAACAGACAAGTTGCACACCAGATAAACTAATCAACTAACTAAGATATGTGATGATAATCGATTCGGGTAACAGAAACACCATCTTTTGCCTGGGAAAAATAATCCCATACAGCAAAAATCAGACATCAGTGTTTACAAACAGACTTAGATGGCAATATCAAACAGCATTTCTGAATGTGACACAGATTTTAACGAAAATGGAGAATCAAACACTCTTTCTTTTGATGAAATACACAGATAGACAGTGAAAATAAACACACATAAACGACATCAAAATCTGATATCCATAGAAAAATCCCGACGAGGGGTTGTTGCTATAAACAAAAAGAGTTCAATACATGTAAAATAAACAACAATGAAAATCTAGAGCACAAACATTGGTCCTTTTGCCTGAAAAAACAGAGTAAATACAAGAAACAAAGGAGCAGAGCGTTGTTAAAAAGACCAGCACACCCATAGATGAAGGAGATAAACGCTAACAAAAAAACAATAAAAGGAAGAAAGAATCTGAATATTCCCCATGTACAGATTACAGCTACACAGCCAAAAACACAAAGCAAAACACCCATTGTTTCGCCTGTTAAGAAAAAACGAGCTGGTACCCATAGATAAACATAAACACTAAAACTCAGTAAGAAACTTAGTAATCTGAACACGAGCCAGGTACATATTACAGCTACACTGCCATAACCACAAACCAAAGCACCCATTGAAAAAAAAACAGAGTAAACAGAAGAGACGAGCTGCTGCTACCCGTAGATGAACGTAAACACTAAAAACAAATAAACTTAGAAATCTGAACACGACCCAGATACAGATTACAGACGCACAACCATAATCACAAAGCAAAACACCCATTGTTTGGCCTGTCAAGAAAAACAGAAGAAAACGAGCTGGTACACATAGATAAACGTGAACACTGAAACCCCATAAAAACTTAGTAATCTGAACACGACCCATGTACATGTTACAGCTACACAACCATAAACACAAACCAAAAATGAAGAAAAACGTATGCATGAAAGCAAATGACATTGCTTAGCCTTACCAATGTAGTTAACAACTGGGAGAACGAGAAAGAAGAGAAGGAAAAAACCCAAATAAGCAGAGAAGAAGTGAATTCAAAGGGGATTCGGTTTGATTTCGCCTTGCTGAAGAAGGTACAGTACAGAGTGCAGCTGAGTAAGGAGTAGTGGAATGCAAAAAGACTGCTGCACAATTTCTGGTACAGAGTCGTTATGCCTTATTTTGGCCTTTTCTCCCCTTTATTTTGGTATGAGTGATAATGACATAGTTCGGATTTTAAGAGTCAATTTTGATTTCTATTTGGATTCGGAAATACGATTGTTGAGAAAGTACATCATTAGAATTAAGAATTTTACAATCAAAGAACTTGTTGTTTGATTCTCGAAAATGAGAAAATCATTAAAAATGATAATTTTAAAAAGTATTTATTTAAATTAAAATTAGGTAAGGATTCAAGTGATCGTCTATGAAAGCTATCAAGCACCTTAAATAATTTGTTAATATTTGATTGATCGATAAATTGAATATTGTTGCCTAACTTTTAAAATTCTTGGATTTTTTTATTTTTTTTTGATAAAATCTGGTATGAGAAGATAGTGATTATTTGATGCTTAAATATTCATATTATTTCAAGTGATTATATTCATATTATTTGATTTGGATACAAGTTATTATGATATTAGTTTTATTACTTGTTTGGTTTGTCATTTTTAAAATACTAGTCATTCCATAATTTCTATGGATAAGTTATTTGTTTACAAAAATACCCTCTATCTTAATTTTTTTTAACATTTTCTTTACAAGCTTTAATTTTTCATTCTTAAAATAAAATTTTCATCTACTTTAATGTAAATAATTGTATTTGTGCATTTTCATGACTATGCCGTCTGTTTTCAAAATTAAACTTTCATCTTATTTAATTGAAAAACAAAACGTACATCTTATTTAGCTTTACATAAAATTTTCATCTTATTTAGCTTAAAAAATAAAACATTCATCCTATTTAACTTAGAAATAAGATTTTCATCTTCATTAGCTTAAAACTAAAATTTTCATTTAATTTTGTTAAAGTAAAACAATTATTATTAAATTTTAAAGTAATCTATATTTTAATTGATATATAAAATATAACCTTTAAGTGAATAATAAACTATTTAATTTTAAAATATATAATTTAAAGGGGGATATTTTTGGATTTTTACATACTTTTACCAGGATAAGTTATCCTGATTGTTCTACTCACAAGAAGGGTTAACTTATCCTAGTACTAATTGTTACTCCTGGGATAAAATTATCCCAATCTTTCCAACCAAACAATAAAATAAAGACCACTAAAAAATTATTTTAGAATTACTTTTCTTATTCATCACACCAAACGACCCATTACCGTAATAATCTTTATATTGTTAGTTGTACATGGCTTGAAGCTCTTTTTTCCTTAAACAAAACAAATAAGGAAAAAGTACACAAAATAAACCTAATTTAAAATTATTTATCCTTAATAAACTCAATCTAAACTATTTACCCATAATAGACACATTACCCAAACTATTTACCTTTCTACCCGCTTATCCATTTTTTTCACGTGCTGACATCAACATAAATATTATGAAATATACTCTAGCGGTATATATATACCATAGCGGTATCATATAGAATGAGCTCAGTCCTTTGTGATACTTTGGCGTTATATTGATACTCAATTGGTATATAGAATTTTTTTTAAGAAACAAATAGAAAAATTATTAAACACTAAATTAGTAGAAAATATACTCGTTATATACTCTGTCGGTATATTTATACCATATTGATATCATATAAGATTGAGCTTAATCGTCTGTGATACCTTGTTATTATATGTAAACCATATTGGTATATCATACAAGCAGGTGTTGACGTTAGTGTGACGTCAGCGTGCGAATTTTAATATTAGTGGGAAAAATTTTAATAGTATGGGAGTACAAAATGTAAAGGGGTATATGAATGTTAATAGTTTGATTTAAAGGAGTACAAACTTAATTTCCCCCCCACCCTCCCCCCTTCCCCC
>JAPFFP010000094.1:714346-735440 GCA_026153255.1 Solanum medicagineum | reverse complement strand
CTCTTCGAGTTCTGGATGTCCCATAGGATCCATGTTTTCAAATGCATGTCTTTTGAACAAAGACCAAGAGACTGCTGAAGATAATTTGCCCATGCTAATTTTCTCATTTGCCATCATCAAGGCAACACTCTCTTTACGTGTCGTCACAATGATCTTACTTCCTTTATCTCCTTGTGCAAAAAGACGTCTCAAGCCATCCCACTCATTATAGTTATCATTCCACACGTCATCAAGGACAACAAGAAACTTCTTTCCCTTCAGGCTTTCCTTCAGTTTGACCTGCAACTGATTAAGATTGTTTTCATCCTTTAAGTCATACAAGCCAATATCTTGAAGTAACCCTTTGGTTATTTTGAAAGTATCATATGTCTCAGAAACACAAAACCAAGCTTTCAAACCAAAATGTTTCCTCACCCTCTCATCATTGTAAACCTCTTTAGCCAGTGTTGTCTTACCCAGGCCACCCATTCCAACAATAGGAACTACAGTCAGATTTCTCCCAGTTGCATCTTCAGACAATAAACAGTAAATCAAATCCTCTATTTCCTTCTGCCTACCAAAGATATCAGAATCATCAACCAAAGAAGTTGAAGGTGTTCTAGTTTCTTTCTTAGTCGATACAAAATGCTCCTTCAAGCCAAGGCCACCAATTTGCTCTTGCAAATCCTTCAACGTTTCAATGGTTTCTTCCAACTTGTCCTTTATGTTAACAAAAAAATCATCACTTACTTGTTGGTTGCTGGTTGTTTCTGCAAGATTTTTATGTTGCTCCTCCACTTTAAGCCTCAAAGCTTCATAATTGACTTCTTCGATGAAGTTTTCAGCAGAGTCTACAGCGTCTCGAAGCTCATTAAGCCAGAGCCTCACAGACTGATTTGATGCCTGTTTATTCTCCGCATCAGTCAGCACAGCTTGAAGACCAAGCAAAGTCATTCTCAGCTTGTTTAGGAGCCGAACATCATTCTTACGCTTCTGAAACATGTTGAGCAGATCACCCTTTGGAGCAAGCCTATCAAAGAGAACATTCAAAGCCGAAGAGAGAAACGCACCACCAACTGCTAAGCCAATCTCCATTTCTGAAATCTGCAAAGCAAAACAAAATGATTTTTCAGAAAATAAGTGTTTGTGTATTCAATTACTAACAACTTCAATTTACCTGTTGAATGCTAAAAGTAATATGTAATCAAGAATGGTATCTCTCTCTCTCTTTTGCTAGTTGTCTTACTTGTAACTGGTACTACTATGCCATAGAAAAGAAAGTAGCAACACACTGGTTTCTTGACTATTCATTACTTTCTCAATTCAATAATTGAAGCAAGATAGTAAATGATAAATTACAAAATGACCCCAGAACTTATTGGATAATATCAACATGCTACTTATATCAGGAGTTGATGTGATCCACTTCTGAGTCATGATCGAACTTGACACTTGCTTGGTAGACTTAGTTAAGAAATAAAGTTGCACCTTCGCTATCAGTTATAACTTTTGACATAATGATAAGTCCTTGATCCTAACGGAACTTTTATACTTTCTCAGATTCAATTTTAGTATTCTACTTTATTTTTTAACCTATCTCTGAAACATCAGAGATTTTTGTTCTATATTAAATAAGTCTTTCAAATCCTAAGTCCCGCCTCACAAATTTTAGACCATAAAATTTAAAACACTATACATATCTTAAACTTAAAGTTATAAAATTTAATAGGCTCTAGTTTATAGTAAAGTAGTGGAAAAGGAATAAAGCATGGAGCCAAGAGAACACAAGTTGTGCAAAAAATAATTTATAAAACTCAATTCTCACCAAACAAACCTACCCCTCTTAACTACCGTTTCTGTACTAAGTTATTATTTTTTCTCTAGTTTAAAAAATGATTTAGTTCAATTTGACTTGACACAAAACTAAGAAAAATAAACAAAATTTTTTAATCTTGTGGTTCTAAATAAAGGTTATGTAAAATGTATCAAAATATAGTCTTAAATATGTCAAATGAAAAATTGAAATTGAAATATTGCTAAAAAGGAAAAGTAGATCATTTTTTTTTTCAAAATAAAGAAAGCATAATTATTGTAGCATGCTTTTAAATTAGCATGTCTTTTTAATTATTTTCTCTTTGGAAAGTTAATGTAAGAATTTATTTTTTTTTAAGGAAGCAAAAGTGAAAGAGAACTCTTTTTTAGTATTCATAAAAAAAATTATTTTTCCACCTTTTTCCATTAAGAATTTATCAAAATTAAAATGATTTTCTAAAAAGATCTCATTTGTATTAACTAAAAAAATATTCTAAAATCAATGTATCTCTTCATTTTTAAGATTTAACTTGAAAGGCTTAAAAAAATAAACAAAAAAGAGTAAAGTAGATAAATAATAATATGTTCCGGATGTTCCATAGGATCCATGTTTTGAAATGTGTGTCTTTTAAATAAAGACCAAGAGACCTCAATAGACAGATTGGCCATGCTAATTTGGTCATTTTCCATCTATGCCATTATTTTCAATTTTACAAAACCATTTAAACGATTTTTAACACTTTTAAATTATAATTTTGGATCAAATATATGTTTTTATTCCTACAAGAACGCATGAAGAACATTTGGAACTCTCAAATTTTCAATTTCTTCAAATCTTCATGAAATCACGTCAAATTTCAAAATAACTTTTTTTCGAATTAGATATCAAAACTCAATATCTTTTGAAAATTGAGCACTATTAAGTAGATGAAGTATAAAAGTATAGTTGAAACATACTGTCTCCGTCTATTTTTACTCTATCGATATACTATTTTGGGATATCCAATAAAATTTATCATTTTGTATCTATCTTAAATTTGTTATTAAATAGTATTTATTTTTTAATTTTTAGATGATTTATGTTTAATAAGAATAATTTAATTTTAATTCTTGTGATAAATTAATAGTGAACAATTATTATTGAATAGAGCAATAGTAATTTTTGTATTTTGCAACGTGACGCTTATTATGAAACGGAAGGAGTATTAGTATTTTCTTTGTACTTTCCAACATGACTTGGTCATTAAGAATATTATTAATTTAAACAACTGTTGTTGACAATTTTGATCATTTTTTTCTTTCTTATTTATTTATGGTGTCAATTATTGCATTGTCTTTTCTTCTTTCATAATCTGTCTAAATATTTTTTTCTTCTTTTTTGTGAAGAAAATATCTGTGGGGATGGAGTATCCACCGGAGTGGGGCGACGGCGGAAGAGGGCGGAGGGTGGTGGTGATTGGCGGCGGAGTTGCTGGTTCCCTTGTTGCCAGGTCTCTTCAATTTGATGCAGATTTTAACTCTCATTGATCCGTAAGTTCATCTCTTATTGATAATGTGATGTCCGAGTCAGCTTGTTCGCACCTCAACTGATTCCACATGGTATTTGGCACTTCCACTAGTACGAGTATGTATAACTTTGTCTATCAATACAATGCTCAAATCATAAGCTTAATGCAGAAAATAATTCAGCAATATGAACAATGCAATTAATTTAATGCATAAATAGATGCAACTCAGTCTATATCTGAAAATAATATATACTTTGGCTTACAGAGTTTCTCTGACCGACAACCATCACTATGAGCATTATGATGATACAATGTCTGGCCCACGTTGCAAGAGTTAGCCAATTCCTTGCCAGGGTAAGGAATGAAGCAAACTTATGGATATATCAGTGGCATATGAGGAGTCGTACAATATTGGTACGATCCTATCCTTAGCCAGCTACGTATTTTATGAGTTCAAGTTACTATTACTCTCATTATATTTATGCTCAATACTACTCCCAAAAATATTATTTATGTGCTCATAACTTTAAGAGTATTATTACTCTAATATATCTTTAACTGTTCGAGACCTAGCTCAACTCTAGTTTTTCTAAAAAAAAATTCAAACTTGTCTCTTAACTCGGTCTTAAGAAATTTTTTTGACTTAAACTGTACTTAAACCTTAAATAAATATTTTAAGTAAGCTAATCATTCTTCAATTCAAGTAAAGCATAATAAGGAAAATAATCTCAATTCAGGTAGGGTTCTTGTAATTATAATAATACTTAAAGAATTTAAAAAATGTACTCAATAATAAAGTTATTAACATAATAATAATAAATAACAAAGATTTCATGATAAGGTTCTATAATGAAATTAACTAGACTGTTGACTAGAATTCTTGATAAGAAATATAGATTAGGCACGAAAATAGAATTTTAGGTGGACTTACATACTTGGACACAAAGTTTCTTGATGAACTCACTAGATTTTCTCAAGCCCTAGCTCTTATCTTTTATCCTTAGCCGTAGTTCTCCAATAAATATTAGAAAAATCAAGCTTAGAAATTGATATAGGGTTAAAAAAAATAACCTCAAAACGATGTGTGTTAAGGGTAGAAAGGGGTGGGAAAAAGACTATAATGCCCCCCATTAAAACTGAAGTCGAATGCAAAAATTTGAACTGACACGCTGTTACACCCGATAAAATTACCAAAATACTCCTAGATAAGGGAGCACTTGCGTAACACATCTTCTCAAACCTTTTTGGCTTGAAAAGTTTCTCTAACCGACAGTCATCACTATCAAAATCATGATGATACAACATCTGACCCATGTTATCAGGGTTATTCAATACCTTGTCAGGGTACGGGATATATAAAGCTAAACTCATGGTTCTATCTAAGTTGGACCATCTCAGTGGCCCATGAGGAGTCGTACAATATTCGTACAATCCTATCCTATGGTGGTTACGTAGTCTATGAGTTCAAGTTACTATTACTCTCATCCATATCGGTGTTCAATAATACTCCCAAAAATATTACTTATATACTCATAACTGTAATAGTATTATTACTTTTTATTGTGTGGTTTGCTTCGGATTGACCGATGACGCCTACTCAATACATGTTAACTGTAATATTACCCTTGCTATACCTTTTTAGTATAGTCCGATTGCAGAATCGGTGATGTTTCTTAGATGAAGTCGGAGATGATCTCCAACAACTTCTAGCTTTCCTTTCTTACGGTGGGAGATGTGTCTTTTATCTTTATTTGCACCGCTAGATACCTTGAGTGTGCTAGATATCTTTTCAAAAGTTTTAATTTTTTCTTAAACTCAAGATTTGATGATAAAGTGATTTTCTTTCGTACTATCATATGACTCTTCATTTTTTGCAAGAATTATTTGATTGAAAATTCAAGATTCTTCTATCTAGATATTAAAATAGGTGTCCGCATGGCCCGGTGCATTGGATCATGACATACATAGAACAAAAATGAGACATCTATAATAAGTATATAAATATTTTTTTTAATTTGACATTAGCTGACATTTATATCCTCTAACTATATGAGTGTGTAGTAGACATTTAAAATTGTATAAAGAAGGACACGTTGAGACATGTGTCCTACATGACTATTCACATCAATATGACATCCTCTGTGTAGTGTCTACTTATACACGTCCAATGTTAAAGAGCATAAATGTCAAGTAAAATCAAACTAAAAATCACATTTATATATTATACCAAGAAACAAGTTGAATTGGTATCGTGCATGATTGTATCACTTATGTAACCGCCACAAATCTTATGATAGAAAAAATAAAAATTTCTTATATTTAAGATTCAAATTTTGAAAATTAAAATAAATTAAATATAAAATTTTTTTAATTATATTAATTTTTATACATATAATATAAATTTAAATTAATCAGATCACTGGAGCAAATATTAGGCATGAGGGAAGAAAACAAAAGAAAAAGGATGTCTAGAGAGGGGACTGGGGGAGCTACATAAAAAAGAGCAAAAAGACAAAAGCAAAGATTTCATAATGCTGACAAAATTGGCTTGTTAGTTAAGCCAATTAAATAGGGTCTCCACTTTCCTCTAATAATATAATGCCAATGAATTTGCTTGAGATATGCTCCACCTTCTAATTAATATATTTTTTCCTTTAAAACAAAACTTGTCCTACTTTTTCACCAGCTATTAATGTTGTTTTTTAGCATGCTTATCCTTGCATTATGCATAATAGAAAAAAGAAAGAATGCTTGTGTTCTGTAAACAATATCGAGTAGTAATCAGTATGAATAATTGGGAAAAATAATAATTAAAGAAAAATAAATAAGATGCTTGTTACGAAAGATAATTGTTTGATGTTTCCATGCAAAATATTTTCACAAAAATAAATAAATTTTATATATTTATTTTGTAAGGTTTGATGTTTAAATACAAAATATTATCTTAAAAAGATGTTTGTATAATTTAAACAAATTCTTAGTGGTGTAGGGTTGTGGGAATAAGGACTACGAAGGTGGGGATAAAGATGAAATGTATTAGCAGGCGTAGATGAATGTTGTTGGTGAAAATTATAAAATTACAATAACAATTGTAAATTAAAATGAAGAAAATAAAATCTCTTCAGGCCGAGGTGCGGATATCTCGATCTCTTTAAGGAGATTCAAGTGCGCTGTAGTAAAATTTTTCAACAGTGCAGCAATAATCTTCTTAACTTGTCTTCTTCGGGATACAGCAACCTAATCACAAAGTGTAACTCAACAAACTCTGGACAAAAGTTGAGTCTCAAACTCCACAAAAAGAACAACTTCCTTCAACTAATATGAACTCTCTCTTAGGCAAAATTTTTATGTATTCTATATTATTCAATATTTTTCACAGCAAAGGAAGATCATCACTATTTATATATAGATGAGGATTTTTTCCATGCAATGAATAGGAAAATAATGAGATAGTTAATAGAAAAGATAAATGACCTAGAGATTACCAGGTATAACGAAGGAATAAAGAGAAATAATGGTGATTGAATGAAAGTGAAACAAAAGTCATGGTTAACCATTTCCATGTTCTCCCAAAACATAAAACTGCATAATAAATTTTGATTAATGTTGATGCACAGAATAGAGTGAAATGCACAACTGCCACTAATGGATGGATAAGCAGTGCAGCTGCTATGATTTGCAAACAATGTGAAGCAATTTAATATAATTAAAAACTATATTAAAATGCCCATAAATCAATAATCTCCCACTTATTTCAATATTAAATAAGAGAGTCTATCAGCTGTAAGACTACTATGTATAATGACGATATGTGTTGCATTTAACCTCCACTTATTGATATAATAATTTTTACTTCAGAATCATAGTGGTCTCAAACTTGAACTATGACTGCTTAAGGAAAACAAAATATTATTGCTCATACATAATAATCAAGGTTCTGACATGAGCTTTATAAGCTAACATATTATGGCCTTGTGTGATCCCAATTTCATGGATGTTTTTGAGAATAAGCCCAGTTCTCATAAGAAGCAACCTACTTCTACACACCCATAAGTGAAATCTATCGAGGGTGCTGTCACGCCCCGGAAGGGTACCTTTGGCGTGGCTGACACTAGAAATCATTGTTGATCCCTAAGCAAACCATTTGGCTCGATCACTCATTCAATCAACAAAGGAAGACTCGGGTTATGTAGAAAGGAACATTCTAGTGGCAAATCCATCAAAAACTCAATAAAATAATGTTTAAAACTAACAATCCAAATCAATCAATATTATAAAAATAGTTTGAAAAGTACAGGTCTTAGGAATGAAAACATCGACTCTAATCCATCATTGTCTGTGAAGCATCTATCCCTAAGCATCGGGATGGTGCCAATGATAGGTTTATGGCTACCTCAAGAAAAGAAATACTCTAGAAAAAATAATGACATAAATAGAATGCCTCCAGAAGCAAGGAGGTTTCACCACTATATTTAGGATAAAATAAATCATTAACAAAGCATCTGTTGAGGATATATAATACCTCTCTCCGCAATCATGAAAAGATGCGGGCCCAAATAGATGTCAATACATGGAATGTATGAGTATGTAAAATAAATAGAAAGGAAAGAACACAATCAAAGATGCTCAACTCAAGGGACTCAACTCAACAATCAATTCAACTCAAAAGACTAACTTAACTCAGGAGACTCAACTCAACCATCAACTCGACTCAGGAGACTCAACTTAGAAAGATAAGAAACTCAATCAAAATTTCATAAGTCTAAAGTAAAAATAAGGTTTAGGTTGAGATCAGCTATATATAATTCAATCCAACCATATAAAGTACTATCATGTCCTATTGGAAGTTTTTCTAACTGGAAATTATCACTTATGAGTTAATGATGACACGACGAAGGATGTCGTTGCTACATCTATCCAATACCTTGCCTGGATAAAGGACATCCCATCAGTGGATCCACAATCAATAACATCAAGCCCTCTTTCAGGACAATAGGGAAACATCCAATTTTACAGATCAATCCTCTCCTATGTTTGCTACGTAGTTATTGAGTTTGAGTTGTTATTTACTCTCACTCAATTCGGTGCTCAATACTCCTCCAATACTCAACATGCTTATATGAATCCAATCAATTCCTTCAATTAACTCATTCAATTAGTCTCATTGGACATTCATCAAACTAAATTTATCACATCAACTATCAACTCTTTTGTTGGAAACATTCTAATTTATGACTCATCACAAATCTATATCATTCGTCATTCAAACTTAAGATATTTCGATACAAAGTTAGATTTAAAACATTTATAATTTTTATAGACTCTTCATGCTCAAATCATACTCATGTATACTCATTAAGTGCAAAATATACGAAATACAAGAATTCAATCTAGGGTCATGTCGAAAAATAAAATCATCTATTATGAGTGTTTAATTCATAAAAATCATCATTCATGCAAGATAATGTATGAATACAATAGGACTTAAGAAAATATTTCAAGAAACATTCATGGAAAGCGCAATTCATTCACAATTCAATCAATCCTATATATGGGGCACATGGAATAATAAAATTCATGCTTTAGTTAGCCTTACATACCTGGGAGGACAAAAGTTCTTGAAGAAACCTTTGGCTTGGAACCTTATAGCTTGAACTTGAGAAACCCTTCTATGAAGTTCTTGGATATGGAGTCTAAAGAAGAATCTTGATTTAAAACTATAGGTTCTTGAAGAGAATCCTAAACTTGGAGCCTTTAATTAGATATTGTGAATTTGGAGAAACTTATTTCTTAAAGTTCTTGATCTTTGGAGAAGCAAAATTGGGGATCTTGAAGGTCACTATATGTATAATGATGTTATTATGTTATAAGATGGGCTTTGCGAAGTTATTTAAGAGTAAAAGGTCAAAAATATCCTTCTAGGGAAGTCAATAAATCATCAAATTGAAAAAAAGACTTTTCAATGAGTTTCGTCGATAGAATTAGCGATCTAGGGGTCTCATCACTAAATTATTTAGCGGTACACCAAATAGGACCTTTAGAACACTCTTTTTGACAGTTTTTTGAAGTTTATCGGAGCCATTCGATGGTCAAATTCGACAAATCGTCAAATGCATTCTGTAGATCGCTGAATTTCGTAGCCCAGACAAGCTTTAATATAATAATTATAACTTTTTACTTTAAACTCCAAATAAGGAGAATTAGATGCATTGAAAAGGTAATTCAAAGACGTTTGATTTGATAGGTTATAGGTCACCTAATTCATTATGTTCTGAGAGATACGGTCATTTGAAGTTGACCCTTTTATAAACTCATACCGAAACTTAGCCGATAAAAATGTTTTGAACTTGGCTTGACCTTGGGTGTCCCTTATGACCTTAAACCACAACTGACACAGTTCAATTACTTAGAAAAGACCTTAACATACATTCACAACTTTGAAATTATTGGATCACCTAACTTCATAGAATCTCACATCAAAACTCAATCAGTAAGAAAGGTTTCAACTCAACTTTGTGTGAAGGGATTTTTGTAACCTTTATTCATCTCAATTCTATTATCCCCCTATATAATAGACTTTAATACCTATATTCAAGGTCAGAGTCACTCGGTATGATCCCATACGCATAAGAGGAAAGTTTAGATCTTAGCTTAGAAACTTTTAAGGTATTATAATATCTCTCCTTTATGATCATTTCGATCTTAGATTAGAAATTTTTAAGGTATTACAATATCTCCTCTTTATGATCATTTTTCCTTGAATGATGAGTAAACTAGGAGACCAATCAAGCAGAGATACCATCAAAAACTCAAATACTCAGATAATCGAATACACATTCTCAAAAATAGAGTTCATATTTAAGATTCAGAATTGAAATGTTATCTCCAACATCATTATTAGGAATGAGTACAATCAAGGACTTATATACTCAAGTACTCAGAAACTCAAGAGGATTACAACTCAGCGATAGAAATTCAGCTCACTAATGGACATCATATCTGAATTGAGAAAAGGATTATAGTCTCAAATGTTTCTATTAAAATCTATTGTAACTTTTGGGAAAAGAATTATGGACATGATATAAGAATAGGACTTTTATGAATTAAGCGATATGACTAATAACTTCCAAGATTAGCAACTTTTTCAACTATGCTCTTCTTCTCGAATACTATATTTCATTATCTGAAGTTTATATTATAACTCTCACCAAGGAATAAGTCCAACTTCAAGCTCTCATGGAGTTCAAGCCTAACTCAAAGTTACCATGTGCGACCATAAGTTGATCATACTTCTACAATCTATCTCACAAGATTCATGTTCTATACCCTCGTAGGGACTTTCATTTAGAAATTACTACTTCTTCTCACCACTCCAATACACTTACTCGCAACCCTTATCCATAAGTCATCAATAGTCATCTACAATCACTTACATTAGGACAATCACACATTCAAGCCTATCATCCTAACTATTTTATGTCCTCTTCGAGGTCAACATCACTTAGAATCTTCAAACCTACATAACACTTCTACACTCATAATTGTATTAACTTTTACCAAAAGATACCCTAATATTCTCTTACCTATCTATTGCACACATCAAGATCTCATCTCACTCCTCCTCCACGTCTAAAACTTTAAATAGAATGTAAAACACCATTATCATAATAAAGGACATTCACTCTCTCTCACCAACCATAACTCTGCTACTATTATCAACTTTACTATCAAGACCGGAAAGGAGGATCACTAAAAGGGCTTAGAACAAAAGATTATTAGCATGTTTCGATCAAAAAATCTAATTTGAGGAAATTCGTGGCGTATATGAACTCTCTCGTCTTTCAAGATTCATTCGGAGTTCATGGAAACTCAAGTTACATCTCACTTAACATAGGGCTGAAAACTTTTAGATTCATGAGATAAAATCAAAATCACTAAATGAAGTTATCACTTCCCATCCTCAAAACTAAACATGAATGAGAATTAACATAAGGTGCATGGGTCTATGCCATAGCACGACGCTCATATACAAGACAAGAATAGAGTATCACCTCGGCTGAAGTATAAAGAACATATGAGATCAAAAATCATTAATATCTCATCCTAATCAACTCATCACTATCAAAATCTCAAGACCTACTTTCATTCATTACCTCATCATCTTCCCCTTAACTTAAAGGTCATCACTCTATTAAGTCTGCAAATCAATTCTCCTTACTAAGCGATAAGTACAACTCTCCACATGATCGAGACATCACTATTCCTAACAACATCTTAAAATTTTCTGTTATACTATACTCAAAGATATAAAATCGCTACTAGGATTTTCTTCTGAGATACCACTCTTAGCTTTCTTCTATCTCTATGGGTACTTTTCTACACCTACTGCTCTTGTTGACATACATAGTCGTTATCTATAATCTTTATCATCTAACCTTTTCTTTTAGTCTGTTAACGCTCAGCTTCTATGCTACCATATATTTAACTACAGAAAACTTGGATTATAACAGACAGCTCATCATCATCTATACATAAACCCTGATCAACCTAATTACCAAGGGTGACAAAGAATGCTTACATTAGCCTACTCCACGTTGACAATTCAAATATACTATCTAGATTCTCATAGCAAGTCATAATTAGAGCTTCACACAACTTTACACTATCGCGAATACACATCATAAGCCTCTTCTTTATCCAATGATTTATCCTTGATTCACTATTTTCATCCAAGGAGCGCCTACACTATACTCATAGTATCACGTTCCTTGTAAGTCAACACCTAAATCTCAAACATGCAATACGGCAAGCTCTTAGAGCAAATCTCCAACTAAGGTGGTCCGGACATATGAAAAAAAGATGCTTAAATCTGGCCTAGTGTGAAGGTACAAGAGGTTGACTATAGATGTTACAAGAGAGGTAAAGGTAGACAAAGAAGTACAGGGGAAAGGTGAACATGATCTTAGATATGAGTTTATAGACGCCATCGATTAGGATGGAGAACTAGCAAATTAGGTAGTTGATCCGTCTTACTCTTTCCTTCATATAAGTAGCCGTAGTATTACTTCGGGGAAAAAGAGTCTCAAATGTCGTATTATTTTACTGTAGTACTTTTCCTTTTGAATGTGTTTTGTCATGCACTCATTAACATTTTATCTTGGTTTTTCTCTTTTATTGTTGCTTTTTGTTTGAGTTAAATCCAAACTAAAAATATAATCTACACATGTATTATTTTATCTAAATTTTTCAGTTTGAAAATTACATTGAATATGTTACTATTCTCTTGTGACACAAACACTCAGTACACACACTACTAAATTGTTCTGATATAATTTTGAGACTCAAACGTTTCTTTATTAAAATTGTCTAATGTTATTACATAAGGTATCCAAAATAAATAAGCAAACAAAAAAAAATGCAGTATATTCTAAATCCTATGAACTATATAATATATTTCTTTCCCTTTTGCTGGTAGTGACAGATAACCTTTGTATTTGTGCAAAAAATGGACAAGTTGGAGATAGACTAAAATGATAAAATTTTGGAAAATAGGGATAAGGGAAGAGAAATTCAGCCATCATGCAGTCAGCCAGTTAATCTGCTAAAAAATTATTAGCTAGCTATTGTAATAATAGCTGACATATATATATTAAACATAATTAATGTGTGATCAAATTAAGTTTCTCTTTGAATTATTCAACCCATCCTTATATTTTAAATAATAACTTCTTAAAAATCTCTAGTCCAAAAAGGTAGAAACTTAAGCACACCACCACTTTGTGCTTAATTTTAAACAAATGGAGTAGTACTTTTAAATATTTTCCACATCATGTGGGAATACTTCCTCCTACATTTTTTTCCTTTAATACAATACTTCTATTTAATGGGAAAATTGATAATCCCTTTCCATTATGTGAACTTGAGATTAAAACTCAAATAATTAACTTTTTAATATGATTTTTCAAACCTTAGAAACATTGTAAATCATAAAATTATACTGCCTTACAATATAATTTTGATATATAAAAAATTTATTTTAAACATTAACATATTTATGTTTAAACTCATGCTAAAATTTAAGTGTTTTGACATTGAAATAATCGCAATAAATTGGGATGAGGGAGTATTGTCTTAATTAAGTTGTGCGCATTTCTTTGAGTGCTTCATGTTTATTTTGGGATGCAATTAATTAGAATTCACGTGAAAAAGTTCCACTTTGAGATTAAATACACCCTATTAAAGGTAATTTCAATCTAAGAGTTAAACTAATTTAGATTCACACGAAAAAATATCATTTTTTGAAATATGATGCTTCCTATCAAAGATGATTAGGTTTAAAACTCAAATTCAAAATCTTTAGTTAAGAATTCACCACAATCTTCGCCAAAAGTTGTGTTGACTTAAGTGCATATTTGGTTGAGCTTATATAGCTTTTGCCTAGTAATTGGGTGTTTAAATTGATTCATTTTTAGTAATTTTTTACCTTTTAAATTCTTTTTAAATTTTAAAAGTATCTGAATAACACAAAAAGTGTTTTTATGCATTTTTTAAGCTGAAAAAGAATAAAAGAAAGTCAAAAGTCAAAAATTAAATATTTCAAAATTATAATTTTTGACTTTTAACTAATAAGTTATTTTTAAAAAAAAAATCAATTCAAACATCCTTAGGTCAATAGTCATAAGTTAGAAATTTTGACACCGGACTTTTGACTTATTTTTATTCTTTTAACTTTAAAATCAATCTATATAAAAGCACTTATTGATTTTATCTAAATATTAAAAAAAGAAATTAACAAAATTTTAATATAAAAAAATTTGAATAAGTCCATCAAACCAACTCTAAGTTGTATTTTTTGAAATATCAAAACATTTATATTTCTTTTAGGAGGCATTTGAGCATAAACTTTTTTTGACCTCTTTACTGTTAAAACTTTAGAAAACATGTTTAATTATAACAAGAAAATATTCACTCTTTTCATTCCAAATAACTTCTAAAACAAGTCAAACAACAATAATTTTTCAATATTATTTCTAACTTTAAAATTAAAAATGAAGTACTTTTTATTAAATTTCACATGATAAAATGGCAAAATCTTCATCTAAAATAGTACAATAATTTTTATTTCCTTTAAACCAAAAAAAAAAAGTACACTGTTCTTCTTCTTCTCTCTCTGCAAAACACGACAATTTCAGAATCAAGAAGACCTGCTCGTACATTTTTCATAATTATAATACTCCAATTTATACCTAAACAATCTATATAATAATTTTACTATATAGTATCTATATTATTCTATATAAAAGTATTATATATTTATTTATATACTATATAACCATGGCTGAGAACTTGAATTTTTTACCAACATTTACAAATCCGAGGTGATGTTTGTTGTTCATCCGTTTCTCAACCTCAACTCAATGATTCATCTTCTCCATTCTTGAACACCCACAAACCCCCATTTTCAAATCTTCAATTCCATCCTATTTTCTTGAAGTTTTATTTCTGGATCCGCCATTGAAGTTATTGTAACACCTGTTAAACAGAAATGAAATGCTTCTATTTCACCAAGGATGAGGAAGAAGGGGGAACTTTGAGTGCGAGGGAATCGAAGGTTTCATGGGTTCGTTCGTTGAGTATAGCGTCGAGCAGTGTTGATACAAGGAAGTCGAGGTCTGATTTGGAATCGGAATCGAGGGATTTTACAGAGTCGTTTGAGTTTTATGAGTTTTTGAGTCAGAGGAGAGCTAATGATCTGAGAGTGTTCAGCTTCTCCGAGCTGAAAATGGGGACGAAGGGTTTCAGTAGAGGATTGATGATCGGAGAAGGAGGATTTGGGTGTGTTTACAGAGGGGTTGTTGGTGTTCCTGGTTCGGATTTGAAAATGGAAGTTGCTGTTAAACGATTGAACCGCCATGGATTCCAGGCATGCTTTTCTCCTTTTTACTCAATTTAGCCATGAAAATTTTGAAATTCCAAAAAAAAAAAAATAGTTCCCGTTTTCAAGGTAAAAAAAATGGTGCTTGGAAATTCGAGTTGTCTCTGATCATGAATATAATTTAACGTGAGTAATTTGGAGTGAAATTTTTTTTTTAAAAAAAATGACGTTTTTAAAATTTCGAGAATTTCAACTTTCGAAAGAAGCAAAAATCTATTTCTTGTCAAACTGTAAGTTGTGTAGTGTAATCTGTGAAACCGTTGGTCGGACTCTTGAAAACTAGTATGGAACTTATGTTGGATCCTTCGAGAACTCACTATTTTTGGAGGATCTTATCAGAAGCATTTTTGATGAGTTCGAGCAACATGATTTTGGAGTGCATATTATTTTTACGCCGTTATCAATCACTTTAATAGTTTATCATTAACTATCTGATTGTATGAATAGCTATGTGTAGAAGTTGAACCCTAATGAATATGATCATTGTGTTTTAGATTGAAATTTGAACTTTCAAGTGCTTATTTCAGTGAAGGTGATTGGAATAATTTAATCTGTAGAAACTTGCATTACCATAACGGAAAGAAAAAGAGACTGCTCTTGTGACTCGGGATGAATCTTTATCGAGCAGTTTTGGAAAAGACTCACTATGGCCATTGGCCTTTAGGATTGTTCTTGTGTGCTTGTTGTAGTTGTTTGAGCTTTGAAACGTCTTTTTAGACGTATTTCTTAGTATGATCTTGTTTTATGTTCTGCATATTATAAATTCTAGTTTTGCTCTTTTAAGTTCATTTCTTTATCCATCACCTCCGAGCTCAGCTATCTTATGTGTTTCGTGAGATAAAAAAAGCTGAGTTTTTTCTGGAGTCATCTTATATGTTTGATGTTCGTCTAGTATTCAGGGGCATAAGGAGTGGATTAATGAAGTAAACTTTTTAGGTGTAGTGAAGCACCCAAATCTAGTGAAGTTAATCGGGTACTGTGCAGAGGATGATGAAAGAGGGATGCAACGTCTATTAGTCTATGAACTGATGCGTAACAAAAGCTTGGAGGACCATCTGTTGGCACGATCAGGAGCTCCTCTCTCCTGGACTTTGAGATTAAGAATCGCCCAAGATGCTGCTCGTGGATTAGCCTATCTTCATGAAGAAATGGATTTTCAGGTGATTTAGAGTTGTTATTTTAGAATCCATTACCTATCTTCACAACTGGTAGTTCATATGTTTTATTTACTTGTCGTTTTAGTCCACAGTTAATGTGTAAATCGAATGACTAAATCCTTCGAATCCTGTTGGACAGGTAACTGTGTTACGATTCACCTTGTCAAATTGAACAGGGAAATAAGAATACGAATGCCCTTCTTAAATATGTAATGACAGATGTAGATGAATTCCTCATTGCATGATTACACTACACTGGGTGTGTTGTAAAAATACGTTAGGTGGATATCAGTAAAGTATGATGGAAGGAATGAGGAGGACTAGTTATAATATGGGTTTAGATGATAGGCAAGATGCTAAAGAGAAAATCATTTGGCTGGATTATTGTGACCAAGACTATTCTGACGTTTAACAGTCCGTTTCTTCAATCTGCTTCGTATACCTATTCACCATGTATTTGCACGGTTTTTGGACAAGTTACCAAAAGGCTCAATCGGAACATTTGGCTTAAAGCATATGGAGCATTGCTGCATCTTCCCTCAATTTTGAAATCTGGATGATGATTGCTTCTGCACTCTTCTGTGTTTCGTCAAAATAAAATGTGCTGCAATTAAATCGATAGTTTAAGTGCGAGCTCACTAAAGCCTTTTAATTTTCGTCTGTAAATCGCCAAGACTTTTCTGGTGCATAAAAACCTAACACAAACTTCATTTTGACTATCAAGAGCCCTTTTGTCAGGACTTCCAATTTCTAACCTTTTGACATTTCTGGTTCTAAACTTTATTTTTTTCTTTGCTGTCTTTGTTTCAGCTGATATTTCGAGACTTTAAGCCATCAAATATTCTTCTGGATGAAGACTTTATCGCAAAACTATCAGACTTTGGACTGGCTAGGCAAGGTCCGGCTGCAGGACTATCCCATGTGTCAACATCAGTAAGTATCTTTTCTTCCCCCCGTTTTTATTTCCGGGGAAGTGTTCCTTGGGCTCAATCTGAAACTAATAAGTTTCTTTTCCTTGCTCGATTTCTATATTTAGAAACAATTTAAGCTTAAACGTGGCGTTTTTGTACATTTGCCTGACTCGGCAATTCCTCAGGTTGTAGGTACAGTAGGGTATGCAGCTCCAGAATACGTTCAGACTGGGAGACTCACTGCTAAAAGTGATGTTTGGAGTTTTGGAGTTGTTCTGTATGAGCTCATAACAGGAAGGAGAGTGTTGGAACGAAATCTTCCTCGAGCTGAGCAAAAACTCTTGGAATGGGTAAGACCCTACGTTTCAGATACGAAGAGATTTCATTTTATTGTTGACCCTCGGCTTGAAGGGCATGATTGTATCAAGTCAGCTCAGCGAGTTGCATCACTGGCCAACAAATGCCTCGCAAAGAATGCAAGATGTCGCCCTAGAATGAGTGAAGTCGTTGATATACTTGGGAATATCATAACTGAGGCTGAAGCAGTGCCTGAACCGCCGAAAGAAGCAGAAGATGGGAATGAAGAAATCGACACAGGAAAACCAGAAAGCAATAACCAAAAGTGGGGTTTCGACTTCAAAGAAATAGTCAGCTTTAGGAACAAATCCATCGGTAAGTTAGATTGGAGGAATTGGACAGCAGGTTTAGTCAAAACATCCTAATGTACTGTCATTTTTGTATTTTAGAATGGAGGTGTAAATTTAGTAGGAACAGTATTTGGCCTTGGAAGTTTGTATAGGGAACTTCATCTCTACTAGTTCGCCTTTTAGCAAGGGAATGTGTTTTTACTTTGCTAGTATGTCACAGAGTTATTTTATTCTGTCTTTGGTTGGAGGTATTAGGTGGTCCTTGGGCTTAGTTATTTTGAAATACTTAAATGAGCCGGCCCATAAAAGTGGACCATGTCTCATCCCCTGGCGGCCTTTCACCAAATAGCTACTAATAAGTATCTTAATTATATTTCTTAGCTATAATTTATCTAATATGTTTCATACCTATAGTTTTGTATATTATGGGTATTTTTTGTTTGCAATGTACGAATTCATTTGTATAATTCGCTATCAATATACAAACATAGTAGTAGTAATTTCGTTGCTACGGGTGTAATTCATTGCCAATATATAAATTCATTTGTATAATTTACTTATTTTGCTGTCAATATACAAGTCCATTAGAATAATTTGCTGCCAATATACAAATTCGAAAGTGGATCCTAACAACTCAAATGAACATTAGTGGTAAGTGGTGTTTGTTTAAAACTATAGTTATCATAAATAATTTAGTAGTATATATTTACTTAATCACGTAATCTAGACTTATATATATGTGTGTACATATGGATCTTTTATACGGTGATTGACAACTATAATTACTTTTGACCAGCGATCAAATATGTAAAAAATTGAACCACGGCTTCAAAATTAAATTTACAGCCTAATAGTTGCAATATTCATTAGGAGTTTAAAGCTCTATGTGTTAACAGCGTAAAAGATATTTTTAAAAAAAAAATGATTAATAACCTAGTAAAAAAAGTACACTAATACTCTATTTTGCTATCATATATTACATTTTATTAATAGTGTTTGAAATTTATGTACACTAATAATTGCATATAACTTAAATTCCTTTTATTAAATGTCTATTGCTCTTTTATCTTTCCCATTCCTACCTCTCATAGTCCTTCCCCACCCTGAGAAAGAAGTACAAAATAAATACTTTCGTCACAAGGTGTGGTCTGATTTTAAGGGGGGAAAAATTGTGTTTAGGTCTATCTTTGTAAATTAAAATATTTTTAATTTTATTTTTATGATTTTGTCATCATAGTTAGGTCAGTGGAAAATAAAATTGGATCAGAAACATTTCGAGTAGCAAGTTGAAAATTTGAGGCTATGCTAATTTTGGACGAATTATGAGTCATCTGAGGTGTAGGACAATCTGATAATGGATTGAGAGTTGAATTGTAAATTTGATTATTCAAGTTAATAGCCCAGACAATAAGGAGTATGTACGATTTTACGAAATAGAATTCTGACTAGTAGTACTCTCAAAATTAATCTTGGCACAAAGAGTATATTTTGAAATGTCATGATTTGATAGTGTTATATAAAAAGGGGATTGAGACGCGAGTTAGGAAGTTACGAAGTTTCTGATTTTGAAAAAAAAAAAAAAAAGCTTAGGTCTTACTTCGTAAATATACAAAACCTACAAATTTGTAGATTATTTTGTAAGATAGACCATTTAAAGATATTGAAATGTAACTATCTCTAATTAAAACACAAAATATATTTGTAAAATTATTTTTTATTCAAATGTTAATCAAGGGCGGTTCTAACGCTTGGTAAATGAGACCATTACCTTAGGCTCCAAAAATATGGACGCTCCAAATTCGCCTAAATTATTGCTATTATTAATTGGAAGAATGATGTAAGGCAAACATGTATTTACATTTTATAATTATAATTTGAAAAAACTAAAATTTTTCACTATAGTTAGGATTTTGTTCTATTTTCTCTCTCTTCCCTTTCTCTCTCTCACGTCTCTCCTCTCTTTTTGCATTTTCTTGCCAAATATACAGTTACATATATATACCAACTGTATATGTACAATTATTTGGACAGACATACATAGTCCATTAGATAGATATACATATACAACTGCCCTCTCTGGCTCGCCTCTCTCCTCTCTCTCTCGATCTCAATCGCCTCTCTCCTCCCCTCCAGGTCACATAGCCCACGTTATGCCATGTAATTATGTAAAATTTAGTTATTTGACCATATTAAGTTTCAAGCCTGTGCTATTTTATGAAAATTCTCCTTATATTTTAGGAGAATTTTCATAAATAGCCTACGCTTGAAACTTAATATGGTCAAATAGTTCTATTTTACATAATTACACAATATAACCTCGGTTACGTGACCTGGAAGGGAGGAGAGAGGCGAGCAAGATCGAGAGAGGGAGGAGAGAGGCGAATAATATCTGTATATTTGTCAAATTATATATGCATATAGTAAAATAATTGTATATGTGTAATTAATATACATATATATTTGTATATCTAGCAAGCGAGATTGGGAGAGAGAGGCGAGTGAGAGTGGAGAGAGGCGAGCGAAAGTAGAGAAAGGTGAATGTATATGCTTATCTGTCGAATTGACTATGTATATCTATACAAATAATTGTATATATGTAGCTGATATGCATTTGTAATTGTATATCTACAAGACATTGCAGAGAGAGAAGAGAGAGGAGAGAGAGAGAGAGGAAGAGACGAGAGAGAAAATGGCAACAAAAAGGTCAAATAGTTCTATTTTATATAATTACACATTATAGCCTCGGTTATGTGACCTGGAGGGGAGGAGAGAAGCAAGCGAGATCGAGAGAGGGAGGAGAGAATCGAATAATATATGTATATATGTCAAATTGTATTTGTATATATGTAATTAATATACATATATATTTGTATATCTAGCTAGCGAGATTGGAAGAGAGAGGAGAGCAAGAGTGGAGAGAGGCAAGCGAGAGTAGAGAGAGGCGAATTGTATATGTTTATCTATCAAATTGACTATGTATAACTGTCAAAATAATTGTTGTTGACACCCAATTTTTACCCTCCACGGTGTCAAATTAGTCATCGAGCTTTATTTTCAAAAAAAAAATTAAAAACAGCGCGTGGGGGCCACGCGCCCCCAACCCCTAATATCATCACCCGTCCCCTTTCTCCTTCATTTTTCAGCT
>JAPFFP010000094.1:695660-714246 GCA_026153255.1 Solanum medicagineum | reverse complement strand
TGAGTTTTGAATCGATTCTTGATTTTCGAACAATATTTTAATTTTTCTTTAAAAGTCGGTCATTTTTCGGCATAACAATTGTATATATGTAGTTGGTATACATTTGTAATTTTATATTTACAAGACACTGTAGAGAGAAGAGAGAGGCGAGAGAGGAAGAGAGGAAAGAGAAAATGGCAACAAAACCCTAACTATAGCTATAAATTGTAATTTTTTTTCAAATTATAGGTGTATAATGTAAATACATATTATATGTTTGTCTAATTATATTATTTTTTCCTTAAATTTTTATTATATATCATATAATTGTATAAAATTAAATTGTTATAGTATATTTTTTTGAATTATTTGTTTGAGGTTATTTTATGGCAAGTTCACAAATTATGATAATTTCCTTTAACTCATTAATTGATATATTTGTTTTACCCCTCAATTTTAATTTTTAATTCTTTTTATATATATAGGAACTAAGTTATGTATATCAATAACAATGATGAATTTCTCTTTCAATCTTTTCTCAAATTGCAAAAAACAAAAGCATTCATGTACCAATTTTCTTTTTATCTTAATTCAACATATTATATTAATGAATGCTACTTAATAGATGAAATAAAAACATCATTTAAATTAACCAAAAATTTGATCTAAAGGTGCATATATTATCAACACTATTCATGCTCAAAATTTTAACTTGTATACTTCTTTCTTCTTTTTTTTTTTTTTTAATGATAGCCAAATCAAAACTTGAAGAGATTGATTATAGGAGATTGTTTTCTCCTTTTAATATTACATCACGTAACCCCTAATTAGGATATTTTCGCTTTTTTCTTTGTCGAAATGAATCTACAACAATCACGATATGCATTACCCATTGATACATAGAAATAATTGATATCATACTGTGAAAGAATTCCTTGATTTCCACAGACTAAATACTTCCTTCTTTCATCTTTACTTGTTAGTTATACTGTTATAGAATGTCCAACAATACTTGTTCACTTTATGAAATCAAGGGATATTTTTATAGTTAGTTCCTAATTTACCCTTATCATTAATTATAATCATTTCTCTATTATAGTTTTCAAGACATTATATTTATTATATTTAATGATAATTTGATAAAATTATTCGTATCATTTACTACTTGTCAAGTTAATTGGAGACAAGTAAAGATGAAGAAAGAGAGTATCTCCTCGAAAATACAAAAGAGATATTGTTTTTTCTTCATAAAAACTAGTCATCAATCATCATCTAGAATTCAAAAACATTTACTTTTTTCCAATACATATGATGTATAAATATGATACAATTAAAATTTTAAGAGAAGAACTAACTAATGAGTTAACATACTAATTAACATTCCTTATAAATAGACCCAACCCAATATCTTTTTCCATCACTCTCATATACATCAAGCTCTTTCTTTTTTTCTTTATTTTTTTTAACTTCACCATGGAATATGATGTCTCATGGCACTTGGCTTTGTGTGGTTCAAACAAAATGCAAAGTTAAGATCAAGTTTACCTCTCATGCCTTCTTGGTATGTAGAAAGTGATGCATTTGGTCCAAAAAAGGACCCATATTGTCCTCATTTCAATGTCCACTTCCATACTAGAACTAGGCTAATAATCCAATTTTGTGCTAGAAAACTCTGATCCAACTTGTGGATGGGGTTGATTTTGACATTTTGACCTCACTTTTTAAATTTATAAATAGATATAGATAAGATATAAATATAGATACATTTATCGGGGTAGAGGAAGGGAACATGAGGGAAGGAATTACAACATGAAAAATCAACCCTGATGAAAATTCAAATAACTAATTGATCAACTGAACTATTAAGATTTCCTGAAAAAAAATGATCTTTGCTTCATAAAGGTAAACATGGTTTCTTTCGTGCATGTCATAGACTAACAACAAATTTTCAACCTCAAAGATATGATAAATGTCTATAAAAATCTCTATGATAAAGAATTAAATAATCATCTAGTATGTACTATTAACCATTTCCCAAGACATCGAACTATTTGTTCATTGGTAAATAATAATTGAAACTCTCGAATTTCAGAAACTTGTTGAATCCTGATAGATACGTTACTCATGTTATTAATAAAATATCCTTGAGAACATTATCCTCAATACTATCTCAAGCTTCACCACATTGTGTAATTCTCCACCAAGTTGATACCCAAAAGATTCGTAAGATATGGCCACTTTTAGAATATGGTACAAAATGATTTTCAATTTATTTACTTTCTTCATTCATCTTTACTTATTTTCTATTGACTTGATATAAGGATTAAGAAGTAATAACTGATAAGAGTAATTTTACCAAATGACTCATTGAATATAATAAATACAATATCTTGAAAAATGTAATAGGAAAATGGTACAATTAATCATAAAGGTAAATTAAAAACTAAGTATAAAATTATCTCTTAATTTCATAAAGTAGACAAGTATTGTCGAACATCCCAAAATAATATAAGAGACAAATAAAAATGGACGGAGGAAGTATTTTTTGTAAGACCCCCAAATGCCCTCTAATGTTGGAAACAAGAAATTTACAACTTTTTGCAAATCTATTTGTGACTACTACTTTTTAGATTACTGATACATAACATCATCTTTTCCACTACTATTTCCCTACAAACTTTTTTGAATCTGTCCCTCTTTCCATTACACTTTACACTAAAAGATAAAAAGTTCCATGCATCACACACAATCTAAAAAGGGGATTAACATATAGAAAAAGCTGAAATAGACATAAAACAAATGACTTTGAAAGTTGAGAACTTTCCATAGGGGAAAAGGTTGCCAATATCAATTATGCAAATAGCACTTCACATTTTCTGGCAACAATAACAGTTTCTCTACAAGGTAACAGTAAGGTTTACGTACACTTTATTCTACTCATACATAAGTGAAGTCTAACGAAGACGGTATGTATGCAAATCTTACACATACATTGAAAGGTGGAGAAGTTTTTTCTGATAGACCCTTGGCAAGGAAAAGCAGCTCGAAAAACGAATACAAAAGTGAAGAAACCATGACAAAAAATACTAAAGATAGCATTACAAAGCATTCTAAAATAAAATATTATTACAAACGAAGTACAAGAAACAACGAAGTACAAGAAACAACGTATAGAAGATCAAGAACCTCCCAAGTATGAAAGAGTACTATGCAGTCCCTTAGGTGTTAAAAAGAAAAACATTAACCTATGAGCAAAGCTCAAGTTACAAACACATTCAGGACCTACAGCAAGTATTGATTCAATACATTAGCCAAAAACAACTGTACAATCAGCCAGCTGAGTCTGCAAATGTGCAGAGGTTCTTCATCAGCCTCAACTACTTATCAAGCATGAAGGCAAAAAACAAGAAATTAAGGCATATGTCAATCATTTGTTTAATTATTTAGCATAAAGGGGAGAAGCAGAAGGTCTCGGATAAGCAACCGAAGGGTTTCTAGGAGCAAAATCGCCAGCACTTCGTCTACGTGGTCTAGGTCGGTTATTACCGTTACTGCGAGTATTTCCTGAATCTTTAGATTGCTGATAAAGTTGCTCCAGTTCTTTAAGAATGTCACTCATGCTTGGTCTAAACCGAGGATCTTTTGACAGGCACCGCAGGGCAAGGTTAGCTACTTTACTCGCCACGTCCATTGAATACTGGCCTTCAAGACGGGTATCCAGAACACGGAAGACCTTACGCTTGTTACCTAGGTAAGGTTTTGCCCACTCCACTAAGTTGTGTTCTCCAGATGGTCTATTCTTGTCAATTGCCCTACGACCAGACAGCATTTCGAGGAGAACAACTCCAAAACTATACACATCACTCTTGCTAGTCAAATGACCTGTATCAAACAGATGAAACGAAGGGGGATGAGTTATAAATAAATAATTCAGGGTACAAGTGATTTATGGCAATGGTTGAACGCAACAAGGTTCATCAATCAAGAGTACAAGTTTGCATCAAGAAATCAAAGTCCATGCTGCACCCACAATGATCAGTAACGAACCGTGGGCCAGGAGATAAGTGCAGTGCAAATGAATCATATGTGAAAGACTAATGAGGTTCTTGAGAATTGGAACGAAAGAGAGAACCGCATGTTAAATGGATCTTGAATAAGAAGTGATGTTCCATCATAAATGTAAAGATGCCCTGATCAATACCTAATATTCTAAATTTAGATACTATACCGAATTCGAGCCACATTGGAATAAGAGAGGAAACTAAAACACGGAATCTGGAGAAAAAGAAATTGTACCAGTGGCCATGTATTCTGGAGCTGCATATCCATAGGTCCCCATAACCCTCGTAGAGACGTGGCTCTTATCGCCTGTTGGCCCATCCTTGGCTAATCCAAAGTCTGAGAGTTTGGCGTTGTAGTTCTACAATGATATAACAGAAAAAGCACCAAGTAAGCACAGCTGGTTCGTAATAAGCAAGCAATTGCACAAAGACGTAACTGACAGAGGACACATACTGAATCAAGCAAAATATTTGAGGTTTTGAAGTCTCTATATATCACTTTTGTCTCAGCACTGTGGAGAAAAGCAAGCCCCTTTGCAGCTCCTAGAGCAACCTTCAAGCGCAGTTTCCAAGAAAGAGGCTGGAAATAAGAACCTCCTGTTACAGAACAACGAACACTTTTACTCCAAACGCGTCAATGATCATAATTTAGAGTTGAAGTTACCAATGGAAGGGGCAAAGAACTCACTCCTAAACAAATGGTTCTCCAAGCTGCCCCGAGGCATAAACTCATAAACCAAAAGCCGGTGTTCGTCCTCCAAGCAATAGCCAATCAACTTTACAAGATGAGGATGAGAAAACTGCCCCAGATAGTTTACCTCTGCCTAAAAACATATAAGCACAACACAAATGAGAACTCGGGCTACCATTACAACCTTGTGACACTCAAATTAAGGTAGTCTTATCACTATAAGGCGCTGCAATAGGGAACGAGTCAAGATTTGAAGTTTATTCATTCATCTCTGTTACTAGGTTTGCAATTAAATGTTTATACATATTTAATGAATTTCTTCATATAAGCACACAATTTAAGCAAAGGCTAGAGTAGCAAATGACCTAGCTCGGAGTCGTGCATCTCCAAATAGAGCATAACAAACTCACCAGCCATTCCCTGTGACCTTGAAAACCTTCTTGATTTAGCCTTTTCACAGCAATGATCATGCCTGTTCCAGGCTTGGTAGCTGCGAATGTGTTCTCATCGATCCAGCCTTTGAAAACTGATCCAAATCCACCTTCTCCCAGCACACTATCGGGACGAAAATTCCTAGTGGCTGTTTTAAGATCAGAAAAACCGAAGCTCTTCAAATTGGGAGACTGCAATATCTCTCCTTCACTTCTAGTAGCTGGTGGTACCCTGGAACTTGAATTGCTATCATAACCTCCATCTGTGCTAACAGATCTTGAATTTAGCCCTGTAACAAATTCTCTTAACATATTAGATTATCAATAATTAACCCCATTAAAACACAAAAACTTCTAAAACCAGATATAAAATCTTAGTAGCTCAGTTGGTTGGCTGACTAAACCCTCATCTCAAAATTTTGATTTTTATTTTTCAAAAAGCAACAAGCTATATTAATCAGGATAACTATTATTACCAAATATAGGGTGCTAAAGATTAGCAAGATTTCAAGAATTCCAACGAGCCACTTTGCTGGAAAAAAGGCAAGTCCAGTACACTAAACTTCTGCTATGCGCAAAGACATGATCATCCTAATATGAATGGAAATAGGAAAAAACAAAACTATTTTACAGAAACCCTTCTACATAAAGACTCAAATTATGCAAGTAAACAAGAAGAATGCATAGTAAACAAGAACCTTTATAAAATATGAATACTTACCTGTATGAAATGGGCTTTCAGCTTTAATTCTAGCACTCAAACATATCCCCATTAGAAGAAGAAAAAAAATCACCCCCTTAGCTTCTCTTGCTTCTGTAGATCACAGAACACACAAACCAGAAAAGATAGCAGATCCAAGTAGCTCAAAGATGAAATATGAACAAAACAAAGAAAGGGTCTTTGTTACTATTTCTTCTCAAAAACCAAAAAAAATGCACTCTTTTTTCAAGAACCAAGTTTAAGTAAAAAAAAGACAATCTTTTCAATAAAAGAACCACCCCCACCTCTTCTTTTATTTAATTTTTCAAGAAAAGTCAGCAGGGTTGGAAGGATAAGAAAGATAATGGCTGCTAAATAGGTGTTTTCTATGAAGCAAACAAAAGAGCTAAATTTGACTAATGTTGAGCAGAGGTTATAGGAAAAATGTAGGCTAGTGAGAGAGGAGAGGAAGGTTGGTAGAAGCAGATATTAATGGCAGACTGGTCCTACTTCATATCTTTTTAAGGTGTACACTTTCTTTCTCTCTCTTTCTTTGGACTGCTGGTCTTTAATTCACACACACTACCACCTACAAGGGTGTGCTGCTTTGAATTTGTGGCTGGAATAGTGGGAGTGGGGTGTTCATCCATCACTTTAGTTCGATTCGATTTTATATATTATTAATTTTTAATTTTTAAATATATTAAATTAATAAGATAATTTTTATTAATTTTTAGTTAATTGGTTTTCAGTCTTTAATTAATTGTTCGATTTTTTATTTATCCGATAAGAATGATAATGAGAATTTGTATTTATAAAAAGTAGATAGAGTACAAAAATTATGTTTATAAAGTTGCAAAAATAATAATTAGTTAATTACAAACTAAAATATTAAAGTGGATAACTAATCACTTAAGTATTATAAAGAGTAAAATATGTAAAGTATTGTTATAGTGTCCTACTATTAAATAACTTATCTTGAATTCAATTAAATGTTGATGGAAAAGAACCATACTTATATAACCCTATTCCTAATAGATTGACCCCAAAATAGCATATCCAAATTATAAGAAAGCCTATAGACGATACAATTATAGAATTTGCACTTCACAAATTTCTATTTATTCGAGTATGTAAATAAATTGCAAATATGATCCAAGTAATAAATGCCCAAGTTTCTTTTGGGTCCCAATTCCTATATGATCCCACGCTTCATTAACTCATACCGCTCCAGAAAGGATTCCTATGATTAACAAAGTAAATCCTAAACTAATAACCCGATAACTCCAATAATCCAATTGTTGAATCAATTGGAACCTGTAATAATTTTTAGCAAATTAATATTTACGAAGGTATAAAATAGTAAATTATTATAATCTTATTGGGTTATCGATTTACCCAATCACCTAATAGTAAAATCGATATCAGATCAATAACCTAATAATTTTTTTTCAAAACTATTAAAAACTCGATAACCTAATAATTCAATAATAATAAACTAATAATATTTTTATTAATTTGATTTATTAATCAATTCGATTTTGTATATGCCTGAATATTGGTGTATTTTTGTGCTAAATTAGGATTATATTAGTAAAATATTTTTAAGAATTTATATGGTGAAGAATAGTGATGACAAGGAGGATGCTGTGAATATCTATTAAGGAGGATGGTGTTGATTAATAGTGATCGTGTGAATAGTAATTAGGCTGACAAATAGTGGTTGATGATAATAATTGGTGGTGCCAAGTACTACTACTAGTAGTTACTATAAATGATAGTAATATTTATAATAATCATAATAATAATAATAATAATGAAAAAATAATAAATAATGGCAAAGCTAAAATTTAAAAAAATAAATAATATAGACTAGCTAAAAGGAATATGATATTTTTTATAATAAATAATTAGTATAATTTTTTAATCAAATCTGGCTTTGCTCCTAATAATAGATGCTCCCCTTGGTTTATGTTATTATTATATAATAAATTAGGTTGCTAAGTTTTACATAATTTTTTTCTTTTTTCGAGATAAGATAAAAATAAATATAATTTTACTTGTTAAAATTTAGATTTCTGAATAAGAGTAGAAAATAATATAAGAAAGAATAATTGCAAAAAATAATCTCTCACAAATTCAGGTCTCTAAAATAACGTGATTTTTTTTCGGGGACACACCATGAATAGGATAAAGTAATAATTTACAAATAAGTGCAGATCAGGGAATGAAATTTACAAAAGCACCACGAAAGTGTTTAAGAGTTTTCCTATCTTTATTTTCTGTGGACATTCGTCGTGACTTACTTTTTTGTGGTTCATTTTTGTCTTCTATCCTTCTCTGTTTCAAGTAAATATGAAGAGTTGTATTTTTCATTCATCGGACATAAAATAGTGTTTTGTATTGATAATTTATGTCAAAATTTGTTTATTTGTATAAAACTAATCCAAGAAAGTAAATAGGAATAGTCAATTGCTTTCGAGGCTAAAAAATTCAAGAATACAACAACAACAACATTACCCCAATGCTCCAATGGGCAAGGGGGGGTCGGACGTACGCAGCCTAACCCCTATGTTTAAAAACATAGCGCGACTGTTTCCGGATGACCCATGATGAGCGTCGAAAGTTGCATTGACTAACTGCTACTTCACAATTGAAAGAAGTGCAGACAGTTTAAAGAGTCATTTTGCTTTATTCCATCATATTCCAAAGCCAAAAAATAGTGAATCTTTGGCTCCATCCAAAAAATTCAAGAATAAAACGAGGAAAAAACTTATCTACACTTATAAAAAAATTCTTTTTGAAGGATATATGATAATTTTTTTCATATGGATAGACAAAATAGGGCGGCACAAACATTTGAGTTTTTTGGCAGTAAAAAGAGAAACACATGGATGCAACTAATCACAAAGAAGACATACCTTTTAAATAAAAATATAACTCTTGGATATTTTTCTTTCTTTCTTTTTTAATTAAACAGTATTATTATTACAAATTGAGAGAAAAATTTTAAAAGTGTCACATCACCGCTGTTAATCCTCTTTTATATATAAAAGATTATAATTTGTCATATGCTTTAAGAAAAATATTTTAAGGATAAAGTAAAATTACTTTCCACTATTACTATTTTCGCTATTCTCAATCAAAACAGGAAGTGATTAAGAACTATATTAAAATGAAGGATAAATAGGGAAAAAATTTCAATAATATTTTTAAACTTTAAAAGCGTTACTTGTCTTGAATTATAAAAAAATCTCAATAATTTATTTAATATGTACTAAAAAATACCAAGATATAATAATAATTAAGTGATAATTAATTCAGAATTCATTTGATAGCTGGATAAGAAACAAGTTATCCATATTTTAATTTTCATATAACTTATATAATATTAATAAATAAATAAAAATAAGTTAATCATATATAAAATTAATATGATATATGATTGATAATTTAAAAATTCACATAATTAATATATATAAGTTAACAAAACTATATGTTATCTTATACAAAATAAAAGATAAAAAAATAACTAATATAATATGCATAAAATAATATATAAATTTATATTATAATTAATTTCTTATATATAATTTATTTAATTTTAGCCATAGTGTTGCTCATGTCCAATGATAAAATAAATTGTTGATCCTCTTTGATAAATATGAACACAAGAAAACTAGTCAAAAAGTCTTATTTAAAAGTTCATGGCAAACCACATGGATAAGTGTCACTTTTTATGGATGCCACCCATCCAATCACTTTTTTGTTGGTTGGTTCTACATACCCAACCAAAAAAAAATAAAATAAAAAATAAAAAATAAAATTAAAAAAAAAATGCACCTTTCATTATCAATTAATAATAACAATTTAAGCAATATGTTATCACTTTTTATTAAATTTATCAGTGTCTTTCGAAAAATAACTTCTATCTCTATAAGATAATGATAAGATATGCGTATATTTTATCCTTCTTCACTTGTAGATTTTATTAAATACATTATTATTTTTCTATTATATTCACCGACTGATTAATGGATAGAAATTATCCAAATTGTTATTAATCAACCAAAAAAAAAGCTTAGCAAGTTAGCAAAGAGTTTGAAGTCAAAAGGAAGCAATAATCAATTTCAAGTTTTCTTGGATTATAATCATATTTGGAAACCAACAAAATAATTCACACCCAACCAACATTTTCTAATTTTCACACATGCATATGATAATCCAATAAATAACTTTTGAGCTTTCATTTTATACATTAATGCTATGTTTTGTATGAAGGGAAATAATACCTTTTTTGAGGTAAATCCATCATTAGTGCAAAACTAATAAAACAATCATGTCACTTACGTATTAATTACAATGTTAGTATAGTTCTAGAAATAGTTTACCTTGCATTAGAGAATGTATCTTTTAATAAATAATTACTGATTTAATGATATTTTTTATTTATTATTATTTATAATAATATTTAGTAAAACTATAACAAATCTACATTTATATTAAAAGTAAATTATGCATGCAATATTAATGTATTAGAACTGTTATAAAATATATTGTGCTTGTTTAGAAAGAAATTGAACAATGAAATATAAATGTATTAAAGTATGTAATAAATGTATCATTCATCAATGAAACTTATATTATATTATATATATATATATATATATATATATATATATATATATTATAAATAGTTTTCTGTAATATGAATTAAAACTATATCATAAGTGTTTAGCAAAAATAAATTGACATTGCTATAAATGATAAATATTTTCTTAATCAAATAAATCTATATAAGTTTCCTTGCATTAGACCCTTCGGAGTGGCCCACTGATCTGGGTATGTAGTTTATCAAGTATATTTAAATTCTAAATTTATTTCTATATCAAATAACAATTGCTAAAAGTATAATATCAAATCAGTGGTATGTAGTTTATCAAGTATATTTAAATTCTAAAAATTTATTTCTATATCAAATATTTAGAACCTTCCAAATTAGAAAAAAACATATAAATTAAATTAAAACAATACTATTACATTAAAAATTAGAAAATGATATATTTAGGTTGCTTTAAAAATGGAATATCACACCAAAATTTCATTTTATCTAAGCTCCACTTAATTTCTCGTTCATGAGTACATATCTTTCCAATTAAGAAATAAGAAAATTCTTTATTATATGAAATGCAACTTTTAAAAAAAAAGTCATCCTTATCTCAATAATATATTTATAATTTGATTAAACAATGTTTAATTGTTTGATAGAAACAAATTCATCCATTAGTAAAATAATAAGGCCATTCTAATATAAGTAAAAAAAGAAATATTCTTGGGTCCATATATATATCTAAGCATTTGAATATGGTATATTTTAATTTGATTAAGATTTAAGTTATGATAAAAATAATTTAATATATAATTAAGTAATAAAATAAAATAGCGTAATTAATTTTTGTTAAACAAAAGTACGTACGACAAATCGAGAAGGCAATAGTCAAAGGGTTGGCATCATTTGTCATCTTTTGAACGGAATTGACGCCCACAATTTTTCAATTTAATATTATTAATGATTGATGATTATTATTATTATTATTTTAATTTACATTCTGCAGTCAAAATTTTGATCGAAATTAATTTTTTTATATGACTTTGACATATTTTAAATTGTGATTACTATAATTTATATATTTTTTTCCTATTTTGAAAGTATAAATCTTAAGAAACTTAAATTTAATTGTAAATTCACTTCAAAATTTAAAATATAAATATTTTAGTTGCACCACAAAATTAAAAACAATGAGATGTAACGGCCTTTTAATTTCTTTTTGCTTCTAGAAGAAAAGAAGATATCATTTGCTTATATATAATACTAGGGACGGTGAGTTCGTGCTTAGCACGGGCCAAATCTTATGATGTATATTAAATTTATTGTGACTAATGAAATTTTAGTTATTTTATATTTTTTTTGTTGAATTTAGTTTTTTTGGAAAACAATTAATAGCAAGTTGTTAACCTTTATCTATATTTATATTTAGACAAAATTAGAGAAATTGTTGAATGCACTATTTTACTCAGATGGGTAAAATAATTTAGAGTTGAATAATTAGAAGTTAAATAATTAGTTGATTAAAATTTAAAGTAAGAAAAGATTCCTAAATATAAATGGAGTAGTTTAATGTTTCTAATATAATTTTATTGTTTTGTTTTCTTTTTAAATTTGTTATGTTATATACTTTTATTAACAAAATATTTAATAGTTAAAATTTGTATTAACATTTACATAGAACATTCCTAAATAAAAAATGAATTTTAAATATAAAGAAATTCTAATTTAAAAATGAATCTTGAAATTAGGTAAATGAAAAATTAATGAAAATAGTGAAATGACAATTTCATTTAAAGAAAAGTATTTTAATAAAGGATAAAAAGGTTCAAACAATATTCAAAAAGTCTTTACACCTTTAATATAGATAGATTAATATAAAATAAAATTATTTTTTTTATTTTAATAATATGAAGAGTTATTAATGTAATGAAGGAAAAAGAATATATTAAATTTTAGATTAAATAGTAAATAAGAATAATTTAATTTATTTATTTTTCAGCGAAATTCTTTTATGAACCTGCAACAAATAGCACTCTCCTTATTTATGGGCGATTATTGGAAGTTGGAAAAGAAATTAATTATTTTTGTCTTTTCCTAGTGCAGGTCTGCTTTTGTTATTTGTTAGCTTTTTATTGGTTGAATAAAATTAAGGATAACCATGGATAGTTTTGAAATATATCCAAGTTAGATGGGCTATTTTTATAATTAAATCAACTTAATTTATTTTTTATGCTGAAAGTACAAATCTGTACAACCAAAAATTAAACTTGATTGCCCAAACTACCCTTATAGCTGTTGGTTAAAATTAAGGACAGATTTGGTACCTTCTAAAAAAAGCTGGTCTTTTTGGAAATTTAAGATAAAGTACCATGGCTATACAATTAACTTGGAAAGTCAAAACTACCCCCAACTCTAGTTGATCAAGGAGTTCAAGTCTCCTTTCTATATAAGGAGTATATAGTTCGTAAATTGATTGGATTCAACTCTGTGGCTCTCAATATGTCGCAGAAAAAGCTCTATATATTAGAGTGCCTAAAAAAATTATATTTTATTTTAATAATACTTTTGTTTTCTCTTATGCCAAGTCTTTTGATATTTATGATGCACATAAAAATGAATCTAAAATTTTAATTTCTTGTTTAAGTTTTTATTTTTGTATGATACCCACAAATTATATAGAAAAATATAAATTTTATAAGATAAGCTCAATCTAAAAAATAAATCCCTTATTATATTCAAATTTGAGATTTCCATTATAAAAATCCAAGCCAAATCACGTGATCCACCTAAAGGATTAATATATGCTTCCTCAAATAAAGTAGGCTTTGCATGGAGTGACGTAGTATTTACGTCTATTAATTATCACAACTCCATTTTAATTGAATATTAGACATCAGCGTCCTTGTCAGCAGAGATGTCACGTTCCGGTAGGGTACTCTAGACATAATCGGTACTCAGAGACCTAGTCCCCAAACGAACCACTTGGCCTTATCACATTCATTCACTCATACATTTTATTAATCAACAGAAGACATAAGGAAGTAAATGCGCACATCTCGTCTAATCTCAAAATAATATTATAAATGAAAAGGCTAGTAGAAAGAAACTGGCTCAACAGTCTTAACATCAACATTCGACTCTAGTGTATGAAGCCTCTATCACTATCAAGTGATGCCAATGACAGACCCATGACTACCTTAATCAAAATAAAGCAAATCAAATCTAACTCTAAAGAAAGATGAAATAAATATAATGAATCCTTCGAAGTAGGGGAGGCTCACCAATCAGTTGAACGTCTCAAATCCTCAACGATGCGCCTGTTGATGATCTCTAGATCTTGTATCTACATCATGAAACAATGCAGTCCCAGAGGGGGACGTAAGTACATGGAATGTACTGGTATGTAAAATAGCTGAATGAAACCAAAACAGGTAGAATAATATAGAAACAATATCAACTCAATATATAAATCAATCAACATGTCAAATGTCGATCTAAGAAAGAATAAAGAGTAGACAAGTAACCCATCAACCAATCAACTCATCAATGAAATCGAACTCATCTCAAAGAGACTCATCTAAAAGGGACTCAACTCAACTCATCTTATCATTTCTCATCTCATCTCATCTCGACTCAGAGTACTCAAGGTAGGAACTTTCTGGGAGTTTCTTTTATCTAACAACAATCACTTATGAGCCAGTGATCATATAACAAGCCGTTGTTGTTGCCACAGCCGTCCCATACTTGCCAATTATGGGACAAATCGAATCCACTAGGGAGCCCAACTATCTGTTAAACTTAAGTCCTCTATTGTTTTAGGGACTCTATCCAGAGGGAATCACAATGAGATGTAATGGTTCTAATCCTCACCTATGTTTAGTTAGTAGTTTGACAAGTGCGAGTTAGACTAACTCTTACTCTTTTAGTGCTTGATACTCCTCCTATGACTCAATGCTCATAAAACAATCCATCTAGTCAATACATCTCAATTGATTCATCTCAACTCAACCTTATAAAGGCTCTCATTATTCAATCAGTCTCATAGAGACTTTAATCATCTCATTAATCAGCATCTCAATCAACAGCTCAAGGATTTGAACAATCATTAGGGAACAATTAAATAGACAAATCATTAGAGTTCATTTATTGAAACTCATGGGACTATCAAGTTCTAGCAACTCATCATCGTTCTCACATCTCAATCTTAATCACAATCACAATCACATTCTCAATCAAGGCTCTATACTCAATTCCTATCTTCTTTCACGTAATTTTTAAGAAATAATAAGTAGGTTTTATGCAATAAGTCATGTAAAACATTCAATTCAAGAAAATAAGTTTGTGATGATCATAAATGTATGAAAGTACATGTAAAAATTATGAATTTTTCAAGAAAATAATCAAGAATCATGCATGTAGACTCAAGAACCTTCAACTCTCATCTAAGACCACCTATGTGGCACATGAGAGAACAATCTCATACTTTTGTTTAGCCTTATATACCTGGAAAGTTGATATTATCATCGAAATTTGATGAATACTAGTTTTCTTGAAGAAAATCCTCGATCTCGGTAGTTATTTTAGAGTGAAAGAACTTGGAAAGGCATTGTTTGAAGGGCTTCTCTTTGATTCTTGAATTCTTGCTTTAGAATCTTTAGTGTACTTGATGAAGAACCCTAATTCTTGAAGAAGAAAAATCAATAAATCCTTTCTTGGGATTCTTGAATTCGTTTTCTTGAAACCCTAGGTTATGATTTAAGGTTCTATTAGAGATTCATGAACAGATCAAGAAATTTGGGTTCGGTAGATTGAAATTTATGAAGAATAACTCACCTTGATGATGAATCTTGAAAGATAATCCTAACTTGATGACTTTCTTGATGATTCTTGAGAGTTTATGTTTAGGAGTGAATGAGAGGATTTTTTATTATGAAAACTGACGTTTTATGCGTTTTGGGACCTTAAATAGACCCCCGAAGGTTTTAGGATAAAAGTATCCTCAAAATAAAAATAGAAAACGTCATTTATCTCGTCCAGAAAGGGTTCGTAACGCGGAGCCGTCGCGCACCTTCAGACAGCTCTACAGGTCTTCAGTAAAATGGTCATAAGTTTCTTCTTCGAATTCTGATTAAGGCGAAATTGGAAGCGTTGAAAAGTTAATTTGAATATCCTCTATTTGATATATTATGGGTCACCTAACTCATTATACTTTTAGGAGATATGGTCATTTGAAGTTGACCCTTCTGTCAACTCATATGAAAACTTAGTTGGTCGGAATTCTTTGTACTTGACTTAATGTAAAAGATCTCTTATATTCATTTATTGAACTTAAGAGGGGGTTGAGAATTGATCGGAATACCCCTAAAATGTGTTAAAATCTTTAAACTTGGTGGAACAAGTCGGGATAAACAGGTCTGTGACGGAAATTGTCGCGCACATGTGAATTTCGAAAATTCTATCCCGTCGAAGAATTGAGAAAATATATAAGTGCGGGTCCACGTGGAGCTGTCGCATGCCCTCACTGTTTTGGTCCGCGATAGGTCCGTGTCGTGGTCTTGTCACGTACCCTTACTATTTCTGGTCAATTTTGCAAAAATTATTTTTAGACCCGATTGCTCTTAAATTGGTTCGAAAATATTTTCTGACTCGATTTTCTGCGTTGATCATAAATCCAGCCTTGGATTTCTCATCCGAGCTTTGGAAGACACGTTGCGCGTACGTCTCCGTTCTAGGGGTATTTTGGTAATTTTATCGGGCGTTGCAACAGATCCAATTTTTATTATTTTCTGGCTTGATTTATGTGATATAGATAAAATTTAAAAAAATTCATTAAATTTTAATATAATTTTTAAATAATATATATTACTTCTTTTATCCTAATTTATGTAGTACTATAAAAATTTCGAAAGTCAAAATTTAAATTAAGGCGAGCGATATTACGTTATGTCATTTTTACATAATAGTATATGTTATTCATTTATTCATAGTTACATAACACTAAATTCGAATATTAATTGAACATTTTATATGTCTTTTAAATATTTTAAGTTGTTAATTTTTGTAATTCATAGTATTTTTTATTTAATTTTCGCATATAGATATATCACTATTGTTAATTATCTACATTTAAAATACTTTTTAAGTAGTTTCCCAACTAAATAATACAAGTTATTTTTTGGTCTCATTTTATGTGACGTCGATAGATTAATTTTAATGATCAATTAATTTTTTTATTTGTCATTTTGATAAATTAATTTCAATCATCAATTCAACTTATATTTATTTTAAAAATATTTTAAATTGTCAACTATCATGATTTATGATTTTTTAATGTTTTTACTCAACATATTTTTAATTATTTTAAATTATCGATTATCACAATAAATAATATCTTTTACCCAATAAAACATAAAAAAATAAAAATAAATTATATAGATAAATATATAAACACCAAAAATAAGATAAATGATTTATACAGAATCAATTATGGACAATGAATTCTCTCTTTTTGATTATTTTTTGTGTTTCTCTGTTGAATAAAGTTGCCTAAAACAGTAACAAAGATTTATCACTTTTTTTTTTCTTAATTTAATTGTTCTTAGTTTTGATTATATTATTTAACAATTCATATATCCTCAAGCAGATATATCGATACGCTATTTGTTTGAGCAGATGAAGCTCTCTCTTATATATCGTAGAATCAGAAATTAAAATAAAATAACTAATGATATATCATTTATCTTTCCGTTATAAAATAAAATAATAAAATAAATAGGTATACACGTGTGCTTCAAAGACTTTAAGATATAATTAGGACCTTCGAGAAAGTAGTAGTACTAATTGGTACCTATCAAATTTGAAGATAAATTTAATAAACTTTTAGATTTAGAAAAAAATGACATGATGGAGACAATATATGTCTATATCTTCTATTATTATAACTTTTTCATAATCTTGTCTTTTTGAAGAAGAAACATTTGCGAAATTTCTTGTAAATTTATTAAAAGGATTCACGTGCCAACTTTTGCATTTTGCAATTTGAATAATTAATTAAATTAAATTACAAATAAAATTTTAACTATTTAAGAATTTAGAAACTAAGCATAAAAATATTATCAATTATATGTTTAAATTATGTAACAGTTCTATTACTTTTTTGAATTTACCTTTTTTCATAATTTTTATATTTCTAAATTATACAAGAGTGTTATTATCTCCATGAATTATGTGAGGATCGTATTGACTCTCTCATCCTCATATAATTTAAGAGCGTAAATCATATAAAAAAAATAAAGTTTCAGAAGGTAATAGAACACTCACATAATTTAGATCTATAACTGGTACTTTCACCATAGTTCAAAAATTTATTTATTTGATATATAATATAAAATTTGCAAAGTTATTTTTCTTATTCATAAAGTACTGTAAATTATAATTTTTGTATGTCGCTTGCTTGATAAAAATAATATATTTTAAACTAATATGACAATTCATTTAAGATCGAATATCATAAATGTCTAAATTTGAACCTCAAAAGTTTTCAAAGAAAATGCCGCCTTAGAATGTTCTAAGTTTGAAGAACCCCAAGTTCCCTCATGGCTAATTCAAGGCTTTGCCAAATTCAACTCCAAGAATTAGAAAATTAAATATTTGTTATTAATTTTCAAAATCATACAAAAATCGTGTTATTGTTAAAAAAATGGATATTCAGTCTAATTTAATTTTAAAAACTCAACTCTTTTTGTGAAGAAATATTGTTCATGGCCAAATATAAGGAGAATACCTTTTTTTTTTATTCCATCCAGTGTTGTATATACTTTTCAATATTTATATTTAACGCAAACAATGCAAGGTTATAACTGTGGGGTCCATCCCTTTTTCCTTCTGGTCAAAAATAGCAGGAAAGGAATTGCAAGCAAATTGCAACTTTGCTTGCAATTTGCTGTAAGCGTGTAAGGAAAAATTTCTTCCCTCTTCTCTGATTGGTCTAGAGAAGAGGTGTAAATTTTTTCCTCTCCTATAAATAGAGGGCTTTAGTCCTCATTTATACACACCAACAGAAAGAGAGAAAAAATACAGTGAGAGCCACAGAGAGAAAATAAATATTTTCTTATG
>JAPFFP010000094.1:680953-695560 GCA_026153255.1 Solanum medicagineum | reverse complement strand
TAATAATAATATTAATAATAGTTATAATAATAGTAATAATAATAATATTAATAATAATAGTATAGGAGTAATAATACTAGTAGTACTAATATTAGTAATATTATTAGTAATAATAAAATAGTAGTAGTAATAATAAAATATTAATAATAATAGTCATAGTAATAAGAAGAATAATAAGAGTAAGCCCACAACAAGGAACAAATGACGTACAAACGGACACTAAGAGATGACTACAATACACGTCATGTTATTATTGATTTGAAATTAAAAAAATTTATGAACTCCTATAATAATTTCAAAATTGATTTATTATAATGACAATTGGCTCACAATCAAATATTACCAAAATTATGAAAGACTTATAATAATAAAATTGTCTTGGAGTGACTTATAAGTCATGGATTTAAGTCGAAAAGTAACTAGTGATATTTGTATTAAGATGGACGGTCTATATCGCACTTATTTAAATGCACCCTTTTTCAAACCCTTCATTAACACAAATACATTAAGTTGCCCTTTTAGAATATGTATCATTAAATAAGTAAATTTCATAAATGGCAAACATATAAAGCCTAATTATACTCCATAGCTATAGTTTGGGTAATTACATTTCGTAACTATAATTATAGCAGCGTTCATATAATTCGCGTAACATTAAATAATTTGCTATGCGATTCACAGTTTTTGTATAGCGTTTGTATATTTCGCTATATAATTCACACTGTTTGTATATTTCGCTATACAATTTGATTCACACACGTTTGTAATAATCAGACACAATGTTTGTTTAAATCGTGCAAATTAGACAAAACTCAAGCTGTAAATAGAATTAGATGTTTGTCACGGATCATAATTAATTCAAACTATAGCTATATCAGCTATTTAACTAGTATATAATTTTTCCATGTTAAAATTATGCGTACTTTCCTTCTACACAAACAAAACTCTTAGCTATCTACTCTAATGACTTCAAATACATGACACATCATTGGCTCTAAATTAGTGCCTGAATTTCATACCTAAACACAATTGTTAATCACATTTAAGGATTGAAAAATAATTAATTATAAGGTTGCAATGAACTTGTAAGGATTTGTCCAGTCTAAATCCAAAAAGTCCAAAAGGATATATTTGTCAATTAAGATGCTTGTGGCAAGTTGTTAAATACTTTTACATGATTTTACTCAACTTGCTACTCTTGTCTGTCCATTTACGCTAATGTATTGTACAAAATATTAATTGGACCGTAGTCCTTTCTTCCAAATCAATTATAAAAAGTAGGTTCTCATCACGTTACAATTTTCTCAAATTCATTGTTTTCAATTAAATTTTATTTGGATTCCACTTGGTATGTTGTTGTTGTACTTAACTATGATTGGTTCTAATTGAGCATTCACGTACATGTGGGAAAAAAATAGATACTTCTATTTGATCGGGTAATCGAAATCTGGCTGCTACGGATATAGTGGAGTAAAAACTAAGGGATGTTTTGATGACAACATTAATCTGTAACTGAGATACCGAAATTGATGAATCAAACCTCTAGCAATCTCGCTCTCCTTGTCTGCTCCATCGCTCTTAGTCAACTAACCAATTTTTTCAAGAAGTTTGTATGTGTGTATTCTCAATCATCCATTATATAGATAAATTAACCCCATAAAATATATAATCTTCTTTGATATACACACATTAATCTTAATTGAACTACGATTTATTATTGAAGCCAATTCGTATAATTATAGGAGGTGATATATGACCTCTCACCCATCAATCTTCTCTCTCTCCAAATTTTACCAACACCTATTCCAACTAATTTTCATAAAAATTTATATATATATATTTAGTCAATAATGCTCAAAATAAATCATATAGGTCTATAGGGGACGACTTTAGATCTGTATCCACTAATAGTAAATAACAGATCAAAAGGACCATTGTCTATATAGAATTGAAGTAAAATATATTATTTTAAAGAAGAAAAAGAAAAAAGAATACTATGAAAATAACTTCTTACATCCATATGTTATGTAAAGTTGACTTGTTAGTTGAACTAATAAAAATATTAGGTTCAATTCAAATAATTGAAAAATATTATAAAAAATTGTAAGAGAATTCAAGATAAGATTCATCCAAAAGCACTTCAAATACTATGCCAAATCACTTAAAATTTCAGGCTCCTCAAATCTTTTATAATAATATCTATCTGAAATGGAGATAATTTATAAAATAAATTTTTTAAACTTTAAAATTTTGAATTTCAACAATGACAACATATTGTTTACAACAATGATTTAACATGTTAGCCTACTTCTTTATCGTTAGATCAATTAGGCAGGGGAACAATCTATGGGGAAAAATCAATGATGAAGCAGCAGGCAGAGTCGTTTGATGACACGAGGTTCCTATATACCATCATCTCGAATCCAAAGGCATAACAATAGGTAGGCATCTTCTCAAGATCTATACGAAGATCTAAAGGTGAACCAATAGACAGAGAGAGATGCTCTTCCTGCGGCCCAAGAACGTCTTCGTTCAAAGAGCTAGCAATGACTTTCTTCCCACCCGGAGTGGAATTCGGGGATAGGACTTTGCCTGCTATCTTGATTGCTGCTACTTTGATTTATATTCTTTTTCCTGGTCCAGGTAAAATAATTTCTCCAAAATTATGAGTCATTAATTGCCAAAAATTCATGAATTGAATATACATACATATTTGACCATTCATTTCATGACTTTGAATTACAAAAAGCAATCACTACTACTGTAACAATCACCTTCATTATCAGAGAAAACACTGACGATCAACTTAGCTATCACTGAGTTTTACTAGTAATAAAATCACATCAAATAATTTTAAATAAGGACAATGAATAAAATGCGTGAGGAGAGAGAGAGTGTCTGGTCGATGCGTAGGTAAAATAGAGTAAAGAGAAATATCAATAAATTAGTGGCTAAATTTAATAAAATTTTAAAAATCTTTAATCCATTTTATTAACGTACTTAAGTCAATTATACTTTCAAGAAATAATTTAAAGAAAATAATCATTTTTTATGTTATAGGTACCATAAACTTGTTAAGTTTTTTAACCTTTTAGACCAAGAAAAGTCCAAGTTTTAATGCCACTTATAAGGTAACCAATATGGATGGATGTTGGGGAGACCAAGAAATAAATTCCAAGTTTTAATCATGAAACAATATTAGTGGACAATTTAATGTTTTTTCTAAAGGTAATGAAAAAGCACTTTGATAAATAAAGATATGAGTGATGAGTTGGGAACCTTAATTAAAGTACACACGAGATAATACTCTATATTTTTTTTTATTTATCAGAGGTTGTTGAACTAAAAGTCATTATTTTACGTTCAATTAGCACTAAAGAATGTTATTGCTAGTGGAAAATGCCTATATTATACATATTTTATCTCGTATTCGCTAATGATTTGATTGACTGATTCAATCAATTTAAAATATAAATTTCTTCTTTTAAAAAAGACTAAATCTCCATAAAAATTTCTCTTGTATAATCTTTAGGAAGAAATAGAAAAGAGATTTTATTTCCATATTCTATAATTCTAACTAGAAATATTTCAAAGAGAAAGGATATGACGCAAGATTTTGGAAGAGACAAAAGGAAGTATTTAGTAGAGCATTTGTCAACTAGAAAATAAGGGGAGATGCTTTTTAACTTTTTGACTTTTGACGCCTTGAAGGCTTTCTCAAGTTGTCTCATGAGTCATGTGAAGAATTTGTTAATTATTGGTTGCTTTATACGTGTTTTGCCAAGTTGACTTGTTAGATGAAACCTTCTTTTAAAGTTGGTAAAACAAGAACATGTATTTTAATTACTCCCCCATCTTAATTTCAGTGATATAGTTTGATTGAGAACAAAAGTTATGAAATATTATAAGAAAGCTTTGGAATATTTTTAAACTATCCTTAAAAGTTTTTTTGTGCACTTTCTTTAGAAGCTTGCCGACTTAGATTTCTGACAATCCTTTTTACAGTCTCATCCTTATTATTTCACCATCATTTTTGTGGGAGTTGGGTTAAAAGCACGGAATGTATTTGCACCATCATCGTCTTCAAATAAAGTATTTTCTACGGTAGCACCATGAATGGCGCATAGCAAAGCGGATTCTTCTTGTAAATTCAAAACCGTTGGAAAGCTTGTCACATGCACCTCCATTCTCGTTGGGTTTGTCCAACTAGTGTATTGAGGGAGCACTATATTACGCTTTGGGAGGATAACCTAAACGTGGTCGGCACTCACAGACTATTACTAGTCCCCAAGCTAACCACTTGGCCTCATGATAGTCATTCAATCACACAATTCAGCGGAAGACATTAAGATAACGGAAACATAAGGATGAGCAACTCAACTTACTGTAACTCAATAAATAAGAGTTGTAGGCCAACAAGGTCAGTCTCACATCTATAACATGATAGTAGATTTAATGAAATTCAATTCAAGGAGAGAAAGATCACAATATCAAGTCATCATCTTCTAGTATATGAAACCTCTACCTCTACAGTCTAGAAAGGTACCATGATTGTAATACCCCATTATCGAAACGCTCCTAAAATGTATCATGCGCACAACGCGTCTTCCAAAGCTCCGATGAGAAATTCGAGACCAAATTTACGATCAGCGTAAAAAATTGCGTCAGAAAATGGTCTCGACCCGATTTAAGAGCAACCGGGTCGAAAAATAAAATTTTAATTTTTGCGAAAAACAGTAGCAAATCCGCGCCCCTGGCGCGACGCGAAAGGGGCGCGGAGATGCACTTGTATTTTTTTAGAATTCTCGACGGGAATTGCAATTTACAAAAATTACACATAAAACGCATTTGCTGAATGCGATTTATGTGTAATTTCTTGGAAAATAGTTTTTCCATGCGTTTTAAAATTTTAAGTCAAAAATTACATATGTGCGCGCCCAGTCCGTGATTTCAAGGTGAAACTTTTTATTTTAATTTGGGAAGGGCCTTTTGGTTATTCCTCGTCCTATCCTAAGTCCTAAAACGTGTTTTTAAAGTCATTTTAGATTGATTAAGGGTTTTAAAAACCCATTCTTCTTAAATTTTTACGTAAAGAAGTTCTAAGAGAGGAGGCAAGAAAGCCTAGGGGATTGTAAGTTCAAGTCCATTTCTTGTTGAAGATTTGTACAATCTTCATCCCAGGTATGTAAAGGCTACCCATAACATGGAATTATTCTTCCATGTACCCCAATGTATAGATTAGGTTGATAGTTAATAGTTAATGAGACTTGAATTGTGATTCTTGGATGATTTTCTTGAAATTTATTTCTAAATATAAAATATTATATTATTATTTAAAACTAATGATCATCATATTTTAATGAGCTGATTACATGTATTTATGTTGTGATTATGCAATTACCCCTATAAATTCTCTGTTAAAGACTGGAATAATGAACTTAGGGTGATGTTTAGAGCCTTGATTATTCATGGATGTGTTGATTGCTATGGTCTGAGTCCTGAGGTGAGTCTTGTGATGGTTAAAGTAGATGAAGTTAATATCATTGAGCTTTAGATGGGACTGAGATAGAGTTGAAGGAAAAAAATTTCTTTCTTGAGTCGATAGAATGATAGATGGGATGAGGACCTTACTTGAGAAGGGGGTTGGGTTGTGTAGCAGTCGGACCTTGATAGACTTATGAGCATATTGAGTCCTGGGGGGAATATTAGCAATGAAATGGATAAAAGTGAGTCTCACTCGCACTCATTAACTATGTGGCCAGCGTAGGAGAGGATTGGACCGTGAAAGTAAATGTTTCCTTTTGTTCCGCAGAGGACTTAACAAACTTCTTTGGGATCCCCAATAGACTCGTCCTTTACCCCGGCAAGGTACTGGATGGATGTGGCAATGATATCTCTTCATTGTATCACTACTGGCTTATAGGTGGTGATTGTCGGTTATAGAAACTCCCAGATAGGTTTTCGTGTGATAGTACTCTGACGTTGATGTGATTGCATGATGTCTTGATGGATAGCGAGGTAATAGAATTTTGTCCTTTACTCTAAGTGAGGATGAGTGATCGATGAGTTGATGTTATACTTGCATATACTATTTACCTTAGCCCATTTTACATATAGTACATTCAACGTACTAATGGCCCTTTGGCGCTGCATCGTTTTATGATGCAGATTCTGTAGACAGAAGACTTCAGCAGCCCAATCATTGAGGTTCACAAATTCCGACGAAAACTTGGTAAGTCCTCCCTTGTTTTCGCGGGACATGTTATCTTCTTTTCATTTATTCTAGTTTTTTTTAATTAGACTGTGGTAGCCATGGCCTGTCATGGTACCTTCTTAGAAGCTAGCCATAGAGGCTTCATAGGCATAGACAGTTGATAGTTGATGTCAGGACTGACTATTTTCCCACTTCTCATTTCTATTGAATTGCTTATTTTGTATTCCTTATGATAGTGATTGTGATAGCCCATTGTTAGTTTATTATTTTCTTACATCTTCCTCTTATGAGTTGATGGAACGAATGCAATGAGACTAGGTGGTTCGCTTGGGGGCTAGCAATAGTCTTCGAGTGCCAGTTACTCTAGGATATCTTCCCGGGGCGTGACAAACTTGGTATCAGAGCATGAGTTCAAGAGTCCTAGGGAGTCTATGAAGCCGTGTCAAGTAGAGTCCTTATTATTGGTGTGAAGATCTCCACATCCATAATTTGGAAGCTATAAGACATTTAGGAATTGTTCCCCTTCTTTCATATTCTAAGTCCGTGCGATAGAGTCAACGTCTATAAGAGTTCTTTTCTAAATCATCCTTTACACGTTGCAGACCATGTCTTCTAACCGCACTATGGATTTGAAAGATATCATCAGCACCAAGAAGCTTGAGCCTACTACTCAAGTTGTTGTGCATAATCGATGGGAAGAAAAGGACAGGAGAGTGAGATTAAGGAATCTTGGGTTGAGGAAGGGAGTAGGTACCCCCATTTGCAGAGACCTTGAAAGTATATGCCACTACCGGTGACTGCACCCATGTCCAATAGTAGTTATAATCTGAGGCCGAGGAGAAATCTATCCTTCGAGATTCAAAACCCTTCATCCTGAGAAATTGTAGCCCGAGGCCGTAAAGGAAAGCCACCATGTAGAAGGTGTGGCAGACTTCATTTGGGGCGGTATCGATTGGGCACCAACGGCTGCTTCAAGTATGGACAAAAGGGTAACTTTCAGAGGGATTGTCCGAAGTGGGCTAACCAAACCCAACTATCACGCCTGGGGAGGGGACCCAAGACATGGCCGACACCTAGAAATTATTGTTAGTCCCCAATTGAACCACTTGGCCTCATCACATTCATTCACTCAATAATATTACTAATCAGCGGAAGATAAATGAGAATAAATGGGCATATCTTAGTCTCAAAAGTAATAGTAAATAAAGGCTAATGGAAAGAAACTAGCTAACAAGTTCCAACTTTAACGTATAACTCTAGTCTATAAAGCCTCTATCAATGTTATGCGGTGTCATGACAGACCCATGGCTATCCAATCAAAAAAAAAATAAGCAGTTCTAAACTCTAAAGCATGATGAAAAATTATGGGACGAATCCTCCAAAGTAGAGGAGATTCACCAATCTGCTGAACTCGAAGGTCCTCAACAATTCGCATGCTGATGACCTCTATCCTGCCTATCTACATCATAATACGATGTAGTCCAAAAGGGGACGACAATACTTGGAATGTACTGGTATGTAAAATAGCTGAGTGAAACCGAAACAGGTAGATTAATAGTAAAAGAAATAACAACTTAATATAGAAATCATACATGTCAAATATATATTTAAAGCAAGAATAAACAGTAGACAAATGACCCATCAACCCATCAATCAAATCAGACTCATCTCATCACATCACATCTTATCTCATCACGTCTAGACTCAGAGTGCTCAAGGTAGAAACTTTCTGAGAGTTTCTCTTATCCGAAAGCAATCACTTATGAGCCAGTGATTGTATAATAATCATGCTAATGTTGCCACAGTCATCCCGTACTTGCTCGGTAAAGAACGAATCGAAACCACATGGACTAGTCCAAATGGAGCCAGTCAATCTATAAGTCCTCTATTGATTTCAGGGACTTCTAATCAGAGGGGACCTCAACATAATATGATGTGATGGTCCGGATCCTCTCCTATGTTTGGCTACATAGTTTGATGAGTGCGAGTCGGACTAACTCTTACTCTTTCGGTGCTTGATACTCCTCCCATGACTTAATGCTCATAAAATAATCCATCCAATCAAACTATCTCAATCCAATCATATCAACCAGCCTCATGGAGGCACAATCTTTCACTCAGTCTTATATAGACTCTAATCATCTCATCAATCAGCATCTCAATCAATAGCTCAAGGCTTAGAGCAATCACTAGGAAACAATCAAATAGACGAATCATTAGAGTTCATTTATGGAGACTCAAGGACTATCAAGTTCTATCAACTCATTATCATTCTCACATCTCACTCTCAATCAAAATCCCAGATCACATTCCTAATCAAGGCTCTAGACTCAATCCTATCTACTTTCATGCAATCTTTAAGAAATCATCAATACAGTTATGCAGTACTTCAAGTAATACATTCAATTTAAGTAAACAAGTTTATGATGATCATCAACATATGAAAATAAATGTAAATAATCTAGTTTTCAAAGAAATATTCGAAAAATCATACATATTGACTCAAGAACCTTCAATCAACCATGTAAGACCACCTATGGGGCACATGAGAGGACAAGCTCATGTTTTCATTTAGCCTTACATACCTGGGATCAAAGCTCTCCAATTCAACTGTCAAGAATTTCCCAATCTTGCGTTCTTCTTTCTTTTCTCTCAAGCCCTATCTTTCAAGTATAATGAAGAAGGACTTAGAATGCGGATTTTGACCCTACTTGATCATCAAAATGACCAAGATGGGTCATGATTCACATTTAAAAGAGGTGGGGGAAAAGTCCAGAATGCCCCTCCAAAGAATAAAATATTTAAACTTGATGGAGCAAGTCAGAATTACAGGTCCGCGACGTGGACCTGTCACGCATCTGTGATTTTTGGAAATTAATCCCGTCAAAAATTTGAGAAAAAGTCAAGTGTGGGTGCACATAAGGTCTGCATCGCGTAGCCGTCGCATATCCTCACTGTTTTGGGTCCACGATAGGTGCGCGTCGCGGGCCTGTCACGTACCCTCACTATTTTGGTCAAGTTTTTTGAAAATAAATTTGACTTAGTTGCTCTTAAATCGAGTTGAGACCATTTTTTGACTCAATTTTTTGCGCTGATCGCAAATCCAGTCTCGAATTTTCCATCCGAGCTTGGGAAGATGTGTTATGCACATGTCCCCGTTCCAGGTGTATTTTGGAAATTTTTCCAGGCGTTATATCATCTCCCCCTTGGGATCGTTCGTCTTCGAATGATGAGCAAGGGTGGATATCAAGGCACGAATAGACTCGAAACTCTTCTCAACATTCAATCTATCAATCTATCTTTCAACTTTTCATTTCTATCAACAATCTCTATTTGAACTCACGAATAGACAATCAATAAGAATAGACAATCAATTTGGTCAAGGGTAAGAAATTTACCTTCAATATTCTCATCCATTGGTATGAATAGATGCAGATATTTTGCTTTCATCTCTTCCTCAGCTTCCCATGTGGCCTCCTCAACGAATTGATTCCTCCATATAACTTTGACTAAGGCTATCTCTTTGGTTCTCAATCTGACGATCAAGGATTTGGACCAGAACTTCTATGTAGGTCAAACTATCCTTCACTCCTATGCTCTCTACAGGGATTACCAAGTTAGGATCTGCCAAGCATTTCTTCAACATCAACATATCAAACACCGGATGAATACCATCTAACTCAGAAGACAAATCTAATTCATAGGCAACCTTTCCAATCCTCTTCACAGTCTGATAGGGTCCAATGTAACATGGACTCAGTTCACCCTTCTTCCCGGATCTCATGACACCTTCAAATACACCAGGCATATACTCCGAACTACAAATCTCTCCTCCTCACATTGGTGTAGGATTTCTGGCGACTTTGCGCAATCTTCAATCGCTCTCTAATGATCTTAACCTTCTCCATTGCTTGATGGACAAGGTCAGGCCCAATCAATTTCGCTTCTCCAACCTCAAACCATCTAATTGGTGATCTATATCTCCTCCCATATAAAGCTTCATAGGAAGCCATCGGAATACTTGCATGATAACTATTGTTATATGCAACTCAATCAACGGTAGGTGCTCATCCTAATTTCCCTTGAAATCAAGAACATAGGCTCTCAACATATCTTCTAACGTTTGAATTGTATGCTCTACCTGACCATCGGTCTATGGATGGAAAGTTGTACTTAGATTCACCTTTGTACCCAATCCTTTCTGAAACGATCTCCAAAATTGGGAGGTGAATTGAGCTCCTCTATCTGAGATAATGGACAAGGGAACTCCATGCAACCTCACAATCTCTTGGATGTACATCTTGGCGTACTCCTCCGCAGTGTTAGTTGTCTTAACTGCTAATAAGTGAGCCGACTTAGTCATCCTATCCACAATCACCCATATCGAATCATGTTCCTTTTGAGATCTCGGTAGACCAGTAATGAAGTCCATATTGATCATCTCCCACTTCCACTCCAAAATTTCAAAGTTTTGAGCTAATCCACATGGCCTTTGGTGCTCAACTTTCATTTTTTGGCAGTTCGGGCACTTGGAAACAAATTCAGCAATATCCCGCTTCATTCCACTCCATCAATAGACTTCTCTCAAGTCATGGTACATTTTGGTAGAGCCAGGATGAATGGAATACCTAGTGTTATGAGCTTCCATCATGATTGTATCTCGTATACCATCAACATTTGGGACGCACAATCTACTTTGCTACCTCAACACCCCATCTCTCCCTTTGGAGAAGACCATCACTTCCTATTTGTGGACGACCTCCTTCAATTGGAGTAGTACATGATCTCGGTCTTTCTTCTCCTTCACCTCTGCCACCAAGGATGAAACTAACCCATTCTGGATATTAACTCCTCCCTCATCATTCTCCTCAAGTTGGACTCCTAATTGAGCTAACCGATGCACTTCTTTAGCTAGCTATTTCTTTCTTACCTCCACATGGGTCGTGCTACCCATGGACAACCTGCTAAGAGCGTCAGTAACAATGTTAGCTTTAGCTGGATGGTAGAGAATGCCCATGTCATAATCCTTGAGCAACTTTAACCATCTTCTCTATCGGAAGTTGAGCTCTCTCTGACTGAAGATGTACTGCAAGCCCTTGTGGTTAGTGAACACATCCACATGCACTCTATAAAAGTAGTGGCGCCAGATTTTGAGTGTGAACATCACCACCGCCAACTCAAGATCATGGGTTGGATAATTCCTCTCATGAATCTTAAGTTGCCTGGAAGCATAGACTATCACGTTCCCTTTCTGTATCAACACACATTCCAATCCAACTTTCGAAGCATCGTAATAGATTACAAAATCTTCTATTCCATTGGGCAAGGTTAGGACTGGTGTAGTGTTCAGTCTAGTTTTTAACTCTTTGAAAACTCTTGTCGACATATTGGACCACTGAAACTTGACCTTCTTCTGAATCAACTTTGTCAATAGTGTGGACAAGGAAGAATATCCCTCAACAAATTGGCGGTAGTAGCCTGCTAACCCCAAGAAACTCCTTATGTCAGTTAGAGAGGTTGGTTTGGGCCAATTCCTAACGGCTTTAATCTTTTGAACATCTACTCAAATACCATCACTAAAGATAATATGACCTAGTCAAGCCACAAATTTAAGCCAAAATTAATATTTCAAAAACTTCAAATTCAATTCTTGGTCTTTAAGGGTTTGAAGGACGATTCTGAGGTGTTTTGCATGTTCCTCTTCATCTCTTGAATACACCAAAATATCATCAATAGACACAAGAACAAACATATCCAAATATTTTCGGAACACCCTATTCATCAAATCCATAAAGGCTGTAGGTGCATTCATCAACCCAAAGGACATGACAAGAACTCAAAATAGCCATATCTAGTCCTAAATGTTGTCTTTGGAGCATCACATTCTCTCACTTTCAATTGATGGTAACTAGATCAGAGGTCTATTTTTGAGAAACAAGAGACACCCTGAAGTTGGTCAAATAAATCTATCCTTGGGAGAGGATACTTGTTCTTTATGGTGACCTTATTCAATTGCCTATACTCAATATACATTTTGAGAGACTTATATTTCTTTCGCACAAATGGGACAGTTGCACCCCACGGAGAAACACTCGACCTTATAAAGCCCTTCTCTAACAAATCTTTCAATTGTTCCTTCAATTCTTTCAGTTCAGCGAGGGCCATCTTATAAGGTGGAATCGAGATAAGCTGGCATCAGGAAGAACATCAATCCTGAAATTAATCTCCCTATCAGGAGGGACTCTGGACAGATCCTTAGGAAACACTTCTAGAAACTTATTCATGATCAAAACTGACTCAAGAGTTGGAGACTCAACATCATCATATCTAACTCTCACGAGATGGCAAATATACCCCATGGCAATCATCTTTCTGGCTCTAAGGTATGAGATAAACTTTCCTTTTAGGTGCTACGGAATCACCCTTCCACTCTAGAACCGGTTCATTTGGAAATTGGAATCTAACGTTTAGATTTGGGCTCTACAATCAACAGAGGCATAACAGGCATGAAGCCAATCAATGCCAAGGATCAAATCAAAATTGGTTATATCTAACTCAATTGGATCAATATAGTATCCCTATGATGGATGGACACTACACAAGCTCTATAGACTCTATCAGCCCTAATAGACTCACCTACAGGAGTAGAAATATCAAAGGGTTCAAGAAGACTCTCGGGGGTTCTATCAAATCTACTGGCCACATAAGGAGTTACAAAAGATAATGTGGCACCAGGATCCACCAAGACATAACAATCAATTGAAAAAACTCGAATCATACCCGCCACAACATCTGGGGAGTTCTCTTGATCATGTCGACTACCCATGGCATACAAATGGTTTGTAGTTTCGTTTGTGCCTGAAGTGGTACCTCTCTGATTCCCCTTATTTGGCGGGGCTGGTGCAGAAGATTGAGCCCGGTCAACCCACTTTGGACAATCTCTCTGGTAGTGACCCGCTTGGCCACACTTGTAGCATACATCATTCCCCTCACGACATCTCCCCAAGTGCAGTTTACCACACTTGCCACATGCTGGCTTACCCAATGAACCTTGAGCCATACTAGCTTAGGACTGGGACCCACGGGATCCAACATTATGCGACTTCTGACTCTAGGTGCAGGTGCATTAGCAGATGATGGTGCTAGGAATCAATTTCCATTGCCTTTCCTCCCAACCTCATGGCTGGATGTCTTAGCTTTCTTGCTTTTGAACTCTTTCCTATCATGTTGCCTCTTCTCACTAGCTTGTTGCATGAAAGTCATCAATCTTTCAATATCCATGTCACTCACAAGCATAGCTCCCTCCCATCTCTCTTCGGCCCTTTATTTAACCCATCAACGTACATACACATCCCTCCCCTCATATCAGCAACCATGTCCGGAGCATATTGGGATAATTATGTGAACTTCAGCCATACTCCTGTATAGTCATAGAGCCCTGTTTCAAGTTCAAGAACTCCCTCACCTTCACCTCTCTCCTCCCCCTCGGAAAGAAATGCCTCAAGAAAGCTTCCTCGAACAAAGTCCAAGTCATCACGGGGGCATTCTCCCCTCCACCCTTCTTCCGCTGGTCATAGCACAGTTTAGCCACCCCCTTCAGTTGATAAGCATCCAACTCCACTCTCTCAAATAAGCCATATGTATCACTTAGAACACTTTATGAAGTTCCTCCACATAGTTCTCAGGATCTTCAGTGGATGCAGATCCTGTGAAATCAGGTGGATTCATCCTCAAGAATTCCCAGACTCTAGAAGTGTCATGGGCATCTTATCGAGCCACTCCTGGTCTCGAAGAAAGTGTTGTGACTGTCTGGGATAGAGTTTGGATAGCCTGGCGAAGCTCAGCATTGGAGACCTCATCTTGCGGGGGTTACGCAATAGGGATATCTTGATCCACAGGCGCCTCATGCCTTGAGGCTCAAGTGGATTGACATTCTATCTGACGGGATGTCCTCTACTTCTGACGGCTCTTCCGGGAGGCTCGATCATAATTCTGCAAAGCACAAATTAGAATAGAACTTTCAAGGAGTATAACTCTATACCACGATTTAGAACATGAATGAAGGGAAACAGTTCATAATGTCCTATAGCCTCCTGTTTATCAAGTGCGGTCGACAACACACCTATAAATAATCCTCTACAAGACATGGATTCATAGACTCCCTAGGAAACTAAACTTGTGCTCTGATCCAAGTTTATCACGCCCCATAAGGGGACCCAAGACGTAGCCAACGCCCAGAGACTATTGTTAGTCCCCAAGCGAACCACTTGGCTTCATCACGTTCATTCACTCAACAATATTACTAATCAGTAGAAGATAAATGAGAATAAATAGGAATATCTTAGTCTCAATAGTAATAATAAATAAAGGTTAGTGGAAAGAAACGAGCTCAC
>JAPFFP010000094.1:669579-680853 GCA_026153255.1 Solanum medicagineum | reverse complement strand
GTATTTATGTTGTGATTATGCATTTACTCCTATTAATTCTCTGTTAAAGACCGGAATAATGAACTTAGGGTGATGTCTAGAGCCTTGATCGTTCATGGATGTGTTGATTGTTGTGGTCTAAGTCCTGGGGAGAGTGTTGTGATGGTTGAAGTAGATGAAGTTAATATCTTTGAATGGGGTTGAGATAGAGTTGAAGGAAAAAAATTTCTTTCTTGAGTTGATAGAATGATAGATGGGATGAGGACCCTGCTTGAGAGGGGGGTTGGGCTGTGCAACAGTCTGATCTTGATAGACTTATAAGCATATTGAGTCTTGCGAGGAGTATTAGCACTGAAATGGGTAAGAGTGAGTCCTACTACGTGGCCAGCGTAGGAGAGGATTGAACCGTGAGAGTGGATGTTTCCTTTTGTCCAGCAGAGGACTTGACAGACTTCTTTGGGATCCCCGATAGACTCGTCCTTTACCCTTGCAAGGTACTGGATGGATGTGGCAATGACATCTCTTCATGGTATCACTACTAGCTCATAAGTGGTGATTGTTGGTGTAGAAACTCCCAGATAGGTTTCCCTGTGATAGTACTTTGACATTGATGTGATTGTATGATGTCTTGATGGATAACGAGGTGATAGAATTCTTCCTTTACTCTGAGTGAGGATTTGTGATCGATGAGTTGATGTTATACTTACATTTACTGTTTACCTTAGCACGTTTTACGTATAGTACATTCACGTACTAATGTCCCTTTGGCGCTGCATCATTTTATGATGCAGATTCTGTAGACAGAGGACTTCAGTAGCCCAATCGTTGAGGTTCACGAATTCCTACAGAGACTTGGTGAGTCCTCCCTTGTTTTCGGGGGGATATGTTATCTTCTTTTTATTTATTCTAGATTTTTTTCATTAGACTGTGGTAGATATGTCCTGTCATGGTACCTTCTTAGAGGTTAGCCATAGAGGCTTCATAGACATAGACAATTGATAGTTGATGTCGGGACTGACTATTTTCCCACTTCTTACTTCTATTGAATTGCTTATTTTGTATTCCTTTATGATAGTGATTGTGATAACCCACTGTTAGTTTATTATTTTCTTATATCTTCCGCTTATGAGTTGATGGTATAAATATAATGAGACTAGGTAGTTCGCTTAGGAGCTAGCAATAGTCTTCGAGTGCCAGTTACGTCTAGGTACCCTCCCGGGGCGTGATAATGATAGGCCATGGCTACCACAACTCAAAATGAAACTAACTCAAAGCATAAGAAATACAAGTGGTATCCTTCAAATGTAGGGGAGGACTCACCAATTAGTAGTAGGGAGAATAGACCTTCAACGGAGTACCTATTGAGAATCTCAAGTACCTATCTCTATATCATGAAAAAATGTAGGCCTAAATGGAAGTTAGTACGTAAAATGTACGAATATGTAAAATGGCTGAATGAAACAGATATAGGCGGAATAATATGAAATAATATCAACTCATAAGATACTCAATCAGAATGTCAAGTATCAAGCTAAAGCAAGGATAGAGAGTAGGCAAATGACTAATCAATACCAATCCAAACTTATCCAATCAACTCAACTCAAAGTACTATCAGTGTAAGACCTATCTGGGAGTTTCCTTAACCAACAACCACCGCCTATGAGCTAGTGATGATACAATGAAGCAATGTCATTGCCACATCCATCTAGTACCTTGCCAGGATAAAGGACATTGCATCGGTGGATCCCCAATAAAGAACATCAAGAGTAGCATCCGATTTTACGGTTCAATCCTCTCCTACGTTAGCCACGTAGTTATTGCGTTTGAGTTGTTATATATTCTTACTCAATTCAGTGTTCAATACTCCTCCAGGACTCGACATGCACATAAGACCTCAATTATCTGAATTACTCATCTAACTAGTCTCATTGGACATTGTTAACTCAATTCATTACATCAGCTATCAACTCTTGGATTAGGATCATTATCTTAAGATTAATTTCATGATCTTTAATACTCTAGGAACATCAATTTCATCAACATCATTGGCAACACTCTCATATCAGAGTTACAATCACAATCACATACCTATTCATATCCTCGAGGCTCTAGACTCAGCTCCTAAATTTATTCTTGCAATTATGAAAATAACATGTCGGGTTTTCTAAAATGACTCACAAGAGTATTTAAACAATAAAAATCAAGTTTATGATGATCATCAACATATGAAAGTACATCGAATATATATAATTTATAATAAAACATTCAAGAAACATGCATGAAGACTCAATACATTCACCATCTTTCTAGTACCATCAATAGGGGCGCATAGAAGGACAATTCCATGTTTTAGTTTAGCCTTACATACTTGGAATGAAGGACGACACTAATCTTCTCAAGAATTTGACCCCAAGCTCTCGAACCCTAGCATCTTCTCTTCTTCTTGCAAGAACTCTAACTCAAGTTTAGCATAAGAGACTTTAGAATGGGTTTAAAAATCTCTTTTTAGACAAAAAAAAAACCTATTTTGATTGTGTTTTAAGTCTAGGAGGGGTTGGGAAAAGTCTGGAATGCCCCTCACAAAAAACTAAAAAAAAAAAAAAAAGATATTCTTCATCATACCAAGTCCGCGTCGCCGACTTGGTCTTTTATGGGGGTTTTCCGCAAATTTTTTTCCGATCGAGTTTTCTAATCCCATAGAAAATATCGAAATCACATCTAAGTGTGAACTCGCGACAAATCTGCGACGCAAACCTATCGCGCACCTTTACTGAAATGTGTTTTCACATCAAAAAATTATCTTTTGATCCGGTTGCTCTAAAAATCAATCAAGACTAGTTCCCGACACAATTTTTCATGCTAATCGCATTTTCGGTCTCGAATTCGCCAACGAAGTTTGGAAAGACGTATTATGCGTACATCTCTTACTTTGAGGAATTTTGATAATTTTTTTGGGTGTTACACACTATTAGGCTCTGAACATATTTTTCGTGATCTAAGTTCATGCAATGTATTATTTGCTTTGACCAAATAGGTTTCATAGATATGTCCCTTGATCTATGTCATCATTGAGCCCAAAAACACATGTACCATGCAACCTTATGTCATGCCTTATAAACTGTTCGTTTTTCTGTTCTGTTTTGATATGGAATTGATATATCATATATGAATCCCTTCTTCAAAAACTTGTTATCTTGAAAGTTATTTATCCTTCTCTTTGATATGTCCCCATTGGCATGGGGATAGGAGTTAGACATTCGATTCTTATACGTCTAATTGTTTCTGTGTTTTTTTACATTGGGGAATCATGTATGTATATACCAAATTAGAGCGTTTGTTTTTTTTAATTTCATGTATATTAAGTATAAAAGGTATAAATAATTTAGGATTTCTATGTCAAATGTTCAGTATTTACGATAATTATGAGATTTTATAACATGCACAACTTTAAAATGTTTACAAAACATCTAGTTGGTCCACTTGATTATTATTAGGATGTGATTATTCGTTGAGAAAAAAATATCAAGAAATTATTGAGAATTGAGCTAAAGATCAATTTTATCTTCATGTATGTTTCTTTCCACATTAATTAAATTAACTAGAAAATAGAGGGGTGCTTTCTCAAGGCAATATATAGCAAGTTCTTGTAACAGAACTCTTGTTGGATTCAACAAGTCCATATGAACAATAAATATTCGAGTAAAAAAAATGCAACAAATACGTGAAAGAAAAAAAGTCTATTTTTTATATTTCATATCAAAAATATTGAATTCAAATAAATCTAATCCTATACATTAGTTGAAGTCTTAGGACAAGCAATAAATTAAAGGTTGTAGGTCATTGATTTTGTCATTTACGAAGGGTTAAACCCCTAACAGAGATAAGATCGATAGCTTGCTTTCTCGTGAAAGTAAGGGTGCACAGGTTTGGAATCTTATAATAGGACTATAGAATTAAGAAAAATTTTTGTTTATTATCAATGAATAACAATGAAAGTACGCTAGAGGCTGTAACAATCCAAACGATTCCACTACATCAGGACCTCCTCCTTTACTCTCGATATTTCGATAGAAATTTCTACACTAGAGATGAAACGGTAAATCACATCCAAACAATTGATAAAATATCTCATATTTAATCTTGATTTTGATAGAACTCCAACCTAAAATAGAATAAAAAATCTACTAATTTCTTTGATACGTGAAATTCACCTCCCTAAAATCAAGGACAAATACGAAACAATCTTATAATGATGAGGATATGAATAGTCTCAAAGAATATAAAACTAATAAAATTAAAATATTTAATTTGTATATGAAAAATAGGTGATTGTTTAATTATTTTTTTTAGAAGCATATCTGATTCTCTTCTTCTGTAATTGGTTCATATAAAATATGATATGACATTTTAATTCTTTTACTTATTAAAATACCCATTTTTATATATATAAAATGAAGATTTTAAAGACTGAAAAGTCTTCATGAAGCAGTGAAGTCAAAGGGTGAGATTGTACGGCCATGTGCAAATATTCCCTTTCTATTGGTTTGTCCTTGGTGTTTAATATTCACCGATTAAATTTAAATTTATGCGTGATAAAATTTATTTTAAGAGAAAAAAGTAAAAAATAGTTTTAAATTATATGAAAAGAATAAAAATATCTTTAATTTATACTTTGGTTCGAAAATATTTTTTTCATTGATTCTCTGGTCAAAAGATGCCTTTATTACTATAAAATAGGCCAGAAATATTCTTCTTTAAATAAATAAATATACTTTTTCTTTTTAAATAATTGTGTTTCTAATAAAAATATTATTTTTCAAGAATTCTTTTCTTGTTTTGTTTTTTTTAAAAATTACACTAACTAATAAAAATTTAAGAAGATAATTTTTTTCTTAATCCTATTTTATCAATTAAATTAGAACATTGTACCCCTATAACAAATAATATATGTCATAAATATAAGATCATAGTAATCTCAACACTAATTTTTATTTAGATAACGATAAAAATAGTAATTATAATAAAGCAAAAAAAATAATTTTTTAAATTTTTTTTCTCAAATTGAAATAGAATAAATACTTGCTAATTAAAAAAATTATTAGAAAAATACATTTATCTGAAAAAGAGCATTTTTGACCCATTAAATAACAATAAGGACATTTTCGGATGAAAGTATTAACGGTGAGGGTATTTTTTACCAATTAAATAACAATAAGGGTATTTTTGGATCAAAGTATTGATGGTAAGAGTATTTTTTGGATCAAAATTTTGATGATAAGGACATTTTTAGACCAAACTATAAATGAATGACATTTTTGTTCCTTTCATATAGTTTAAAAATATTTTTCACCTTTTTTCCTTATTTTAAAAAGCGATGTATGAAATAATTTTTTTTTATATTTAAACATTTAAATTCAAAATTTCTAATTGAAAGTAAACAAATCTCAATTATTCCATATTGACTTTGATTCATACACAAATATTCCAAAATAATGTAGTTTTGCCAGCTTTGTAGTAGTAGTCATGCTTTATCAATTTAAAAAATAATATAAAGTAGACTTGATGATCATAATATTTTGACTAATCTTTGGTTTTTGATTTCAATTATGCAGCTCAATAGTTTGATTAATCTTTTGTTTGGATATAAATTAAGGTGCTAACCAAGCAGGTGTAGAGCTAACTTGTTTGTCAAGAGTTCATCTGAAATTTTTTTTACAGAAAGTTTTTTTTTTTTACATAATTAATTTTTTTAAATATTTATATATTAAACATCAAATCTTTTTCAATTAATTTATGTGCTTACTTTTTTAAATTTTAAACTTTTTAGTCAAAATTCTAGATCCACTACTATAACCAAGACATTGATAGAGCACTTATAAGACAAAAATGACTTCCCTTTTAGTGAAAAAATAAAAGAAAGCTAATTTGAACAAAATAAAAGTATAGAAAGAAATTCATTACTATAGCATATTTAGTATGATCTCACAAGTAAAGTGTGAAGAGGATAAAATTTTCGTTTATTAGATAAAAAAAAAGTTATTTCTAATAAATTCTGGACTCAAAAAGGTGAAATCAAAGAAAGAAATGCATTGAATTTGAAAAATATTTAACAATTACAATGTTTCAACTAACCCTATAGGAAGAAAAAAAATCATAAAACCCTAATATCAATAATATATATTCTTTCTATCTCAATTGATGTAATTATTATTTTTCTTCTTAATCTATCTAAAACAAATCAAATTTTTTTTGTACTTAGAAATAATCTAGTTTAAATTTTTAAATTTATTAGTTATAAAATAATTTATAGTTATTCTTTTGTTTTTTCTTTAACTTTGTATTTGATCAAACATCACTAATGCTAGGAGCAATACAGTTCACCGTCTTCAATGGCCTGTAATTGTAATTTTAGTTCAATGCCTAATACTTGCTCATTCGCAATTACTATCACGAAAAATCAAAGGACTTATACACTTCATGATTTTTTAAAGTCTCCAAGATTGATTTACCAATCCTAGTAAAATTACTACCTAAGAATTGAAAGTTATCATACTAAAACTTCTAACGACAAGTCTAACATTAGGAATGCAATCCCGAAACTAAAATATATAAATAAAGAAAAGTAGTCTAAGTCCAAAATTAAAATGGACAAAATAACAGAAGAATCTATTGTGCCCGAAATATGTGGGCTCACCCTTGGATTTTGAAATTAACGGTCTCCTAATTGACGTCTATGCGCATCCTTCAGAAGATCCTTTATACTAAAAAAAAAAAAAAGAGCAAGTGCAGTATCAATACTAACAGTGTACTCATAGGATCATGCGATTATATTTTTTACTTCTTTTTGTATTTTTATATTATCATTTGTTTTTCATTTTAGTTGATTTTTTTCTCCTTTTCCTTTTCTCTTTGTTTCATACCTAGTTTCTTCTACTTTTGGGACTTGATATTTTTCTGATAAGAATCTACCGAAACAACCTCTCTATCTTTGTGAGATAGTTGTAAGGTTTGCGTACATTTTATCCTCTTCAGACCCACTATGTTGTTGTTTTATAATATATATATATATATATATATAAAAGTTGATATTTTGATTGATTTGTATTAGTATGGTGTGATTGGTACTTTTATTTTGTGTAATGATGGTATCAAATAGCTAGAATTTGATTAGCTTTAGTATAGTTATTTGGTAATATTTAAGCTTTTTCAATAATGATATTTTTGGAGCTTTGTACAGTGTGTGTGTATATATATTGATTAGCTTGCTTATGGTATTGTTTGTAATCCTTGGTTTATTTTGGTTACTTAATGTATGGTATATTATAGGTGGTTTTGATGGGTGATTTGGTATTGTTTATGGTATTTCAAAAATGACATTTTTTGTGGTTTGTACATGTTGTAGTTTTGGTTAGTCTATGATATGTAGAATAAATTTATTAATGATCTAACACAAATTTTCAAAAATAACGCAGGCAAGTGTGACATCCTTAGTATATTGCTAAATATACGTGTGGCACTTGACAAATTACTCATATATCGTGATGCCAAGTCAGCCTAGAACTCTAGGCATCACTAAAAAAATGGAGAGAACACAAGATAATTAATATTTTGTATAGAACTTTGATTGATGATTTTACAAATGAATGCCCTTCTATTTTATACTACTTAAGGGTTAACATATAAATAATAATAATTATACATAAGTATTTCTTTTAAAAATTCTCTTCACATTTTGAAGACCTTCCGTGCAAATTTTAAAGTCTTCCAAGATTCTTTTTTTACATACGTCTGAAATCATCCATAAAGACTAGTGCCGCATAGGCACAAAATTGCCCATATGAATGACTTCCGTTGGAAAAAGACTAATCCTTGTGGATAGTTGTATAGATAAGTAGAATTCTAGAATTTTGCATGGAAGGTCCTTCAAATCTTTTTTATAAATATTTAGTAATTATTATTTACATGTTAGCCTCCAAATCAATAGAAAGGTACCCATTTGTAAAACATCAATTAAAATTCTCTACAAAACATTCTTCCTATCAATCCGCTTCCATTCTCTAAATGATTCATAGCTTTGTGAAAAATTAGTGCAAGACTATGAGCAAGTTAAAAGTCAAAAAAAGGATATGTAAGATCTAAAACACCATAAATAAATGGAAAAAATATCCTAAGTAGCTAGCCCCTTAAAAATGTATTAAATGGATAGATATGCGCCTACATTGAAAAAAAAATGAGAAAATAGAAAAAATTAATTGTAGTATATATTCTTGTAAAGAAAAACTTACATTTGTAAATAAAATGAAGTGTGTACATATATTGTTAATCAAGATTTACATAGCAGTCTTGTAAATATTAGAAAAATAAATAGCTTGTAACGTAAAATATCATAATCAATATTACTAATAAAAATAAAACATAAGTTCTAAATTTAACATAATACTCTTGTATTAAATAGATATGATTTAAAAAGAAGAAAAAAAAACATAAGTTTATACCTTTGTTTAACAATGAATTCAAATTTAATTTAAAAATTAGAATACCAATGAAAAAAATATCAATTAAGTAACTAAATAAGATAACATGAAAAAAAAATTGCATGAAGTCACATGAAATAAAGGTTGAGAATGAGAAGAGAATGAAAAACAAATATTATAAAATAAAATATATTTTTAAAAATATTAGAATGGTAATAATTAAAAAAATTAAAACAATAGAAATAAAAAAGTAATGAACTTGTAATTACACTATGTAATTACCACAATTTGTAATTACATCATGACAATTATACCTAATTACCTTCTGACCAAGTAATTACATGGTCAACCGAAACGGCCAGACATTATAATTACACTCAAGTAATCCAAATTCAATTATCGAGTGCTTTCCAAATAGGCCCTTAGGCATATCTTTTCAAAACCAGAAAGGCATTGCTGAATTGTTTTGTTACTTCCCATTTGAGTGATGTCCACGCCTGGTTTTTGAGCTTACAAAAAACAACTAGCAATTGACATCACTAGACCATATGTTGGGTCACATACAAGGGGCCTCCACTTCTTTATTTCAGTGATAAGAGTGCAGCGCTACGATGTGAGTTAAGTGCACTTTGTGAGTCAAGTCATGCAATGGACTAAACTAACAACGTTGAAGTAGAGAATAGGTAGAGGGGCAGACCCACTGTCCATCGACTTTCAAGTCTTGCATATTTTCGGTTGAAAAGAAAAAAGAAGACATGTTAGGTCATAAACTCATGATTGGGACCATACATTCACTCTATATTCTAGTACAGCTTTTTCATTTACAATGATTTCTCCTGGGAAAGATTCAGGATCATTGCATCTTTTGTTTTATTTCAAGACTTAAAAAGGGCAAGTCCGAAAAGCACTAAAGTTCCCGCTATGCGCAGGGTCCAGAGAAGGGCCCGACCACTAAAAATAGAATTAAAATACAACACTAGAATAGCCCACAAAAAGTGTCATAAAACCTCTCCAGTAAGCTGAAATAAAAGAGTAGGATTAATAAACAAAGATTAAACATCAACAAATTGTACCTAACATGTATTCTTGAAGCTGATTTACCATAAACATACGTAGCAATCTGAGAAAAGATGGCTCCTTTTAGTAACACTTATTCCAACTTAGCAGTTGTTTTTCACAGTTGCGGACTTGATGATATCGATAAATTCAGGCTGTGATGTAACAGAGATTTAAAGGTCAGGTACCATACAAGTCGACATCAAAATCAATGCTACAAAAGTATGTTGAAACAAACCTTCAGTGAAGCACCACCAACCAAAAAACCATCCACATCAGGTTGTGCTGCCAACTCTTTGCAGTTAGCTCCATTTACAGAACCTGCATATTGTTTTAGTAAAGCATCTGGACATAAATTATTTGCAAATCAATCTGCGTTCCACAAATTTATCCATTATTTCAACTGAACCTGAACTAGAAAATTATAGCTTTCTGATTATTTCAGGAGGTAACCAGCAACCGTTCACATCCGAAGGTGATAAAAGTCCCAAAAACAGACACAAATAGTTACCCCATGGTAATCTGACTTCGACTAAATCCAGTTAGGTGGAAAGGGTGAGCACAAATAGTCTACCTACTTTTTGACATTGTGTGGCGCAAATGCCACACCTTTTGTCACGACTAATTAAGCCCCAACCCAAATATGATACCCAATATCAGAAGGAAAAGCTAAAATAGACCACCTCAATACTTAGACAAATCTCAAAACCTGGTGTCATGTGTACAAAGAGTATCTAGTATAGTACAAGGGTGAAATACAACGTTGTCTTAACAGAAAATAACCACAAAATCTAAATAGTAGCTAATACTCAGTCGGTTAAACCTACAAGGTAAATTTTAGTGTACTCACCCCTAATATGTTCCGCCCCTATAGATCATAGCCAAGTCCCGTACGTGGTGGTTGATAATCTCCAACGGAGCTTCTATCCTAGTTTCAGTGGTGAGGCCTAGCTTCTAGGATCACTACTATTACTATTTAAATTTGTAATTTTTTTCTATTTTTCTGTTGAGATAGTGTTGTATTTCATTCTCGTACTATACTAGATGCTCTTTGTACTCATGACACCAGGTTTTGGGATTTGTCTAAATATTGAGGTGGTCTATTTTAGCTTTTCCTTTGGATATTGGGTATCGTATTTGGTTTGGGGCTTAATTAGTTGTGATCCAATTTTGGGTCGTGACATCTTTTCTCAGATATTTCTTTGACGAAGATGTGCACAGAGTATCTCCACTGATTACAAACAGTTATTATAAGTAATCCAATTTTACCTCTAAAATTAAAGCAACAACAAACAAAGGTAATTGGCCCTACTTGACATTCTGCATTTATATTGAAGCAGCAGATATGATTCTAGGTACCTCCATATATGATTCTAGTTGTAGCAGCAACTTCTGCACCAGCATTGTCATGTAGCCATTTCCTTAATTCAAAATGAACCTGGCAGAGAGATGAAAATTTTTGGGGTTAAACATGTTCGATATACAACAGACCATTAAGTTAAGAACTCAATCGCGAAATTTCCAACACAGACCTATGGAAAAAGAGGGAAGCAGCTTTTCTTTTAGGCAAACATCATATGTGTTGTGTGTCTGTCACATAGGCGACCAAGTATTCTTGAAAATACATACTGAGAAATAAGGCCCCTAGACATGAAACTTAAGATGGCCTCTAGTTGGCCCTGATCTACTAAATGATGTAGGCAGGACTAGGGCAGGGAGAGGTTTGACACACTACAACTATGAGATATCCAGCAAAATACCAAGT
>JAPFFP010000094.1:656588-669479 GCA_026153255.1 Solanum medicagineum | reverse complement strand
TAAATGATGTAGGCAGGACTAGGGCAGGGAGAGGTTTGACACACTACAACTATGAGATATCCAGCAAAATACCAAGTCTACAGCTTCCAATATAGTCCAAGGAGCGTGACATGATGAATAAAAGTCCAATCTAAAGTAGTACTGTCTTTAAAAGTTGAAACTATAAGACATATATTTGCTGATTATACTGTAATTATGGAGAAGTTCCACTAAACAAGTCATCTTTACTTCAACCATAATCACAAATACATAAAAACATGCATCATCAGTAATTGAATAGCTAAGAAGCTAAGAGATCATACTTCTTGAGCTTGAGCTGGAGTAGCAACCTTTCCAGTTCCAATGGCCCATACGGGCTCATAAGCCAAAACAATATTGGACCAGTGTGTGACTTGTTCTGCAAAAAAGATGGTCATCATCACCATTCATATACAAAGATAAAAGCGAGAAACCCCCCACCCCCTCTCTCCAACTTCCCCTATATTGTCTAAACTCGCCACCTCCTTGAAAGGACATATGTTAATAGCCATCTTCCTTTCTTGGAAACTACACATATTACCCCTACAAGAAATACACCCTTCAATTACCAGAGTTAAATTTTGAGAGGATAAACCATGAGTTTTCTGTTATATTGACAGTAAGAAAAAAGTATCTTTATATACTCATGATTCGTGCAATATGGTCAAGCTTTCACACTCCACTTAACATCAGGGTATTTGCTTGTTTCAATATCAGATAAGGGACGTTAACTAATGCCCTAAGCAAATATTACATGCAAGTTTCAAAACATCATATGGAGGTCCTCTATTTTGAACTTCCCCAAAAGAAAAAATTAAAAGAAGGTTATGTAATAACACATGATAACAAAGAGAAATGACTGGAACTTCCACATACAATTTGATGGGGCACCAAAATGCCTTCGACCAGGGAAGGCAACTCATTAATGCATCAATAGAGTGTCCATGTCAATTGGTCTTACCTTTAAATACGTTAAAAAAGATACGTTTCGTAGACAAACAACAGAAGCGGATCTATTTTTGTATTGTAATAGAGGTTACCCAATTGGTTGTTCCTTTAAAGACAAGGAGAATGCTGATGTTCTAAGATGCAAGGCAAGGCAGTTTCCTGCAATCTACTTGTGTTTCCTTGGTAAAAATCAATTCATGTATGAGATGAGGTTATAGAAAAGCTCAGAGGAGAGGCTAGCAAGCTGGAAAAGGCAATATCTGTCTAGAAATGGAAACTGATTCTCATTAATAGCGCATTGGACAGGATAGCCACCTAATTTGTGTCACTCTTTCCTATTCCCAGGAAAGTGTTGAAGAGGCTATATTAAACTGGAAGGAACTTCCTATGAGAAGGAAAGAATAATCAACACACACACACTTTGGTGAAAGGAAACAGAATCATACTACCAAAGAAAACAGGAGGGCTTGCAGTAGAAGTGTTGGTACTCCGCATTAGAATTCTACTATGAAATGGTTGCAGAGATAAAATAACAATAATAGGAACAGGTTTTGGTTACTAAATATAGTGAAGGAACCAATTGGTGCACAAAGGAAACATTATCCCTTTTGTAAAGCTCCCTTGAAAACGTAAGCAAGCTGTGGGAGGAGAGTTTAGGACCAGGGTTTAGTTTGAGGTTGATAATGACAACCGAATCAGATTATGATATGAAAAATGGCTGAGAAACACCACTCTGAAGGAGAAGTTTCTAGAATGTCTATCCATAGTAGTGCAACCTCATGCCACTGTTGCCCAATGTAGAGTCAGTAACTCATGGAGTACCACTTTTTTTAAGCAGAAATTTTCCAAGATTGGGAGTTAAACAGTATGGTGGAACTGCTAAGCAAGCTGGAGCAGTGATCAATCAACCCACAGAAGAAAGGAAAAATGGAATGGGTTAAGAATGGAAAGGAATGTTCTCTGTCAAAGACTGTTATCACCTACAGCAAAGTGTCAGTAAATATACTGAAAATTGAACCTGGATACTCATTTGAAAAAAACTAAAGTTCCAACAAAGGAGGATTGTTTCACTTGGATGTGCAATAAAGAAATATAAGACGACTGTCACCTATTCCTGCGCTGTTTAGTCGCAAGAAACATTTTGGAACATATTCTGGAACCTGTTTGGTCTACCTTGGGTAATGCCATATACTATAAAGCGACCTGTTTGGTCAACCTTGGGTAAATCCATACACCATAAATAATGCTCTCATATACCGGGGATATTGGGAAGTACAAGGATCCATCTTATCAAAAAGATTTTGGCGAATGATTCCTTCTCCCATCTCATGGTGTATATGGAACTCTGTTTCATCTTCTTCGTCTTCCCTCAAGGCTAAGTGTTTGGTTATTATTTTTTGCTGGAATAAGCAGAGTAATATAGATAGTGTAGATGTTGTCAGCTCTTTATATTTTGATTAGCAATCAAATGCCAATGTATGGAGCTGCAAATGCTCTTGATCAGGATATACTTGATCAAGAGAATTACAGGTAGCATTTGCGAAAGCATCATTAATGGTTGCCTGATCAATCTTTCCAGACACTTTCAAAGGCTTTCATTTGACTTGCCGTGCCTATATCTATATCCAACTTAGAGGTAGGTAAGAAATTTCTAGCTGCTAGCATTGGGAAGAAACCTGGTATGCTAACAGCAGAATTTGCATTGAAGCAGGGGTATACGTTGTTGCCACAGCAGCAGCGTGCAGTGAGTGGTTTGTAGGTTGAATACAACATTACGACAATGCTCCAATCAAGCAATCATTACTTATCTTATTTCTAGTGCTATAGCAAAAATGTTCACGTATAGATCCACTAAGTATTATGTATCTGAAGTCCAAGTCATACTTACATATGAGTCTCGTTCTGACTATAAAATGGTACGAGCAAGATCTGGTCAGGGTGGCTATGGCATTCAATTCCAAACAAGCAAAATTTCTTGGAAATTACATAGGTAAAAGCTTTTTAGTTCACATTTCACAGGGACTATATAAAGACATACCTGCAATTGCTTTTGTTTGTGCTGCAACTACAGCCATTGTAGCTCCTGATTCTCGCTGCTCAAGAGTCTCCCCAACACAGGCAATCACTTTTAGGCCTTGCAAAAGTGCATATGCAACTTTATCAGCCACAAACTGCAGCAAACGGGGGAAAAAAAGGCTACACTCTCAGCAAGAACACAAGAAACTAGTGCATGTCCATCAATTACAAAGATGCAAGGAAACTGTCACATGTTTCCATATCATAGCTTACGTCATTGGATTCATTCAATAAGAGCCTTCTCTCAGAGTGACCAAGGATGACCCAGGGAATGCTCAAATTGACCAGCATCTCAGCACTATGGATGCAGAAAATAGAATTAGTAAAATGCTATTTTAATTAAAATAAGAAATACCAGCGAAGTGATAAAATTTACTTAAAAGTTGACCAGATCGAGTATGCTCAATAATAAAGCATTCCGTAAATCAATCACGAAAGATATACTAGTAAAGAAACAAGAACCAAAATCTTCTGATATGTGTGTGCCTCTGTGCCCTATTTTTGAGCAAATGGTTCTAGAATATGTTTTACCAAGGGCATACAAGAAACAGATGTTACTTTTCCTACAAAAAAGAAGCCTGAAAAATGAGCAAAAATTAGATGACTAAAAGGGTATATTACAAGCAGAAGGATCACATTCCACCGGCGCTCAGGAATATTAGATCAAGCAGTATACCCAACAATTGTTTGCAGGTACATCTTCACAGTATGCTTGTGTAAATTTCAAGTTGCAACTTAAGCAGATATAGCAAAAGAAAATCAAAAAAGGCAGCATACCTAATCTCACCAGTAAACGCACCTCCTTTCCTTACCCAACAGTTTTGTGCAGCAATGGAGAAATCACGACGCAATAAGGTTTTGACCAAGGGAAGAAATACAAATGGAGGACTAATCACAACCTCTGTGAGAAAAGTAATAGTGTAAGACTTGGAAAAACCAAAAAAGACAGAAAGACTAGAGGTTAAACTTCCAATCAAGACAAGAAATAAAGGGTATAAAACAAAATCACTTTTCATAATTCAGATAGGTATAAATCACTTTATTGAAAACGATAAGACATAAATTTCAAAAGCCAAAACTAATGTAAGAGAGAAAAAATTGAAATACAAGCAAATGTCCCAACAAAATGAAACGCAAACAGTGGATTGGTCCAAAGTTGAACCATACATGGTAATCTGATCTGGACATTCTATGTCTGCAGGAATGAGTTGGGAGAGAACTTCAATCTCAATTTAGAATTACAACTTCATACGCAATAAAAATGTCTCAATAACCAAACTCTTCTTTTTCATTCTCTAAACTTTTGACAGCTTAGGGTCAGTAACTTACCAACAACATCCTCAGATGGAACTTCTGCTTCATTCAATGTGGTCACAATTTTTTTCACTTCCTCCACAGTTCCATTCTGCACATGTATTTCAATTTAAACAACAGAGCAAGATTCATAAATAAAGATGCAAGGAAGATGTCATATCCTCCATCACTAAGTAAAAACTTGAATTAACTGATCATAGACTCTTGAATTAGCACACCAGTACTCCAGGAAAAAGCCATGGGCTTCACGTATAGAATCAAAGAACTCTAATCATCTCGTACATACTCAACTGAGCATTCATTGATTATAATGGTATATAATAATTAGGATATCCATTTCGAATTTCATAAATTCTATCCACAGTAACTCACACGTACACTGTATCAAATTATCTATTAAATTTAGTACCTACAGTTTTATGTGATTAAATAGACATGGAACAGAAACACCAACTTTAAGTGTTGCATCAAGTCACTCAAAATCTAATACCAATTAAAGTATACTTGAAATAGTGTTATATACATATTCTACTTCTTCACTTCTTTTTTTGAAGTTAGACAATTGCTTCCCCAATTTTGACACTAAGGTAACCATTGTGCATTCTCTAGACACCAATTCCTTTTCTTCCTTTGAGATGAATACATTGAAAATTTATTCAATTAAGTCCTAAAATAATATTAAGAGCAACACGCAACATTTTTTACGTAAGGTGTTTTATGCAGTTTTAGCAGTAGACCAAATGCTGATACTCTTTATTGCCTGTAACATTGAAAATACTGGTTGCCTTTTATAGGTAGACTAGGGTCATAGCACTTTAGTCACAATTTTAGTATTATTGACCTTCTTGATGATTGTCCATGCGTCAAAGCTACTAAAGTAAAAATATGTTTGACATATATGAGGATTTAACTAGCACATCTCCACTGAACTATAACTACAACGTTCGAAACATAATCATGTTTAACTCAGCTTTGTTACTTATGATATTTTTGCTATTATCCATAGATTTACCTTTTATCAAGCATTATCATTACATATTGCAACAAATATTACCAACTCACTCCAAGGATACGACAGAACATGTACAACAGATTTGCAGTTTCCTTGCAATGTAAGAATAGATGCTCATTAGTCTCTGCATCTAGATCACACAGCATATAACTTGAGAAAATCTGCAAAACCTTTTCTTTGTAATGCTTCTTGAGTTATACATGCTCTTCTAATAACCATCCATGTGAAACAAGAAGATGAAACAAGATTTCAGTGATTCAGTCTATGAAACTAAGCGATGTAAAGCGAAAGACACTGTACTGATTGAAAAGTACATAGTTGCTTTCAATCCCTATTTCATTTGTAGGGTTAACTCATGACTTATCAGATCTTGGACATGTATTTTATTACTATGAAATTCATAAATGAAATACGAGCAATCGGCTGCCTAAAGGACCCTCTTTGTGGTTGAAGGCTAAGTTTATCCTTCGATATATTTCACTCCTCAATTATCTTGAGTCTCCAATCTGTATATGATCTGCCATATAAGTTTCCGGGGCCACAGAGTTGTCAGTGATGGCTGATTATTCAGGTTCCCATATGATGATTTGACGGTGAAAATATCCTTGTTGCACAACTCCTATGAAGGTTTATCCTTGCATTGTGTGGTGCCAGTGAAGGAGTGCAGAACTTGTAGCAAGTTAGAGACACCATCAATCTCCCAATCACTTAATACCCTCCTAAAAATCAAACTTCCAACCTTGACCAGCTCTGCCCGTTTGTCAAACTAAAGCATATGTTTGGAGGCTTAAGATGTATAGGTTTGGAGATAGATCTTTTAGAATAAGTTGCCCTTATCCATAGATCCTTCCAAAATGTTGTCTTTTCCCCATCCCCGACTTTGATAGAAGCGTTGATGTTGTAAATAGGCCATAGTCTTCTGATGGTCTTACACGCTCCAGCCAAAGGTGCATTGGACTTCATTGGTGACCCAGTAGTTCAAAAGTCCATCTTTTTGTGTTATGAACCTCTTCCATAAAACCAAATCTTCATAGCCATTTTGGGAGTAGACTCTTGTTGTTGGCTAAGGCTTTTCATACCCAAACCTTGTTTCTAGTTGAGAGTCAGAGAGTCCCACTTCACCACTTCACCAGATTGTAACCCTTTCTTTCCTTGTTGCCTCGACAAAAGAAATCTCTCCCCAGTCAATTCATCTTCTTCTCTATGCATTTGGGGATTGGAAATAGAGCCATCATGTAAGTTGGAACGGCATCCATGACTGAACTAATGAGTGTCAATCTGCCCCCTAAGGAGATTTGTTGACTCATTCCAAATTTCTTGGGTCTTATTCTTAGCTCCCAAAGACATTCCTATATATTTTGTTGGAAGCAGGGCTACTTGACATCCTAGTTTGCAGCCCAAAGATCCATATCATTTACTTGATTGACCAGATGAAGGGAGTCTTGGAAAACCGTCTTCAAGGATCGAAATCCACTAGTTTTAGAGAAACTACTATACTACACAAAATTTATTCATCTCAAACTTGTTCAAATAAGTTACCTATAAATTGGATATGAAATCTATAAAAACATTTCACTAACGTTTTATCAGCATTCAACCAAACACATTATCCAGAATAGATACACTTGAAATCTTCTCAGTAGCTCCAACTTCTGCAATTCTCCTACCATTTTACAATAACTCTGCCACAATTTCATCCTAAAATTAAGAACACTACTTTCCAGTGTCCAACTGACGATAACTTAAAGCAATACCTTTACCATTAGAAGCAAATGAACACATAGAAGCCAAATTTTTCCACCCTTAAGAAAAAATTCAGTGCTAGGTTTACACACCCATCAAACAAGCAATTGAAAACACGTTGTGTTAAATCAAATATAATTTAGTCATTAGGGTTTAACCAGTGCTGATATCGGTCTAAATTCCAGTGTGTCCGAATGATTTATGAAACTAGAACGAATGAAGACTATAAAAGATTGGAATTTAAATCTCAATATAGTCAATAAGCACGACTGGCAGTTGATTATTAGAAGAAAAAGGAAGCAAACGACATACGCATTTCCAGTTGCCGCCGACGAAGAACTTTCTGGCCATTGTCTTCTTTGAGTTTGGCAGAGAAGAAGATACAAGGGCGTGTTGTTGCTCTAAGAACGCACTAGAACAATTGCGCTTCAACAGTTGGGCTATTGAACACTCTCATGGTTTTGTTTTAGGAAAAGTATACCTATTGAAATTATTTAGCTAGATACACCCAATCTAAATTATTTTAGATACATTATCCAAATTATTTATTTTTTTATTCACTTATTTCTTTTTATTTCATTTGTTAAAATCAGTATAAATACTATGAAATATATTCTCACGATACATATATACTAGCGGTGGCAAAATAAGACCAAATATAAGAAACTCACCTGTAATTTTATGGATTTGGTTCACTATGATTTAGAATGGGGCTAATTTTCAGCCCAATACAATAACTCATTATAAAATAATTCTGAATTGAGTCTAATAAGATTCTCACTTCAGTCCAATATATCATTTGTTTTGTATGTTCAATGGCAGTCTTAAATTGGGCAGGTCATGACTCAACTCAAATTTTAGCCCATTTGAGTTCAGCTCATTTGAACCCAAAGTACATTTGCACGAGTCAAGACTCAACTCGATATTTAATACAACCCATTTTAACCTCCTCAATTCAGCCCAACCGCCCATTTGACACCCCTAATATATAATTTAGCGATATTATATAGAATGAACTCAATCTTTTGTGATACTCTGACGGTATATCAATATCCAATTGGTATATAGGTTTTTCAAAAAAAACAAATAAAAAAATTATTAACATCTAAATTAGTAGAAAATATATTCGTTATATACTCTATTAGTGTATTTATACCATATTGGTGTCATATAGGATTGAGTTTAATCATCTGTGATACCATGTTGGTATATGTATACCGTATTAGTATATCATACAAGTAGATGCGGACGTCAACGCGCGAATTTTAATATTAGAGGGACAAATTTTTATAATATGGAGGTGCAAAATGTAAAAAGGAATATGAATGTAATAGTTTTATTTAAAGAGATACAAACTTAGTTTTCCCTTTGTTTTATAACATATAGTATTACATTGTACTATAATATTGTACTTTATTATTTTAATAATATAAAAATTTTAAAAAGTTTGTTTAACACATGTAAATTTATTTTTATAAATTTTTTTTAGTCCAAATGGCATTGGACAAAAGTTTGGTGAGATCCAAAAAGAAACTCAACCTAAAATTTAAAAAAAAATAAAATGCTCACAAAAACAGGTCTTAACTAGACACAATATAAAAACAGAGATAAACGAAAAGGAAAAATTGGGAATATTCTGGAAACAACTTCATTCGCTTTTTCATCCCAGAAAAAATCAACGATGCACCAGAAAGGATAGTCATCCTTACGAAATGAACAAATGATGAGTCAAGGTCATAGAGGATTGTTGAGCTAGGATAGACTACATCTCAACATTGTACTTCTCACTACCGTCATGTACTCTTGACCTATGAAAATTTCTTCAACTCAACGAACTGACTCCTGCTCTTGTGATTGTAAACCCACACAACTATTCATATTTCGAGATATCATAAGAATCTTAACTTGTCCCACAGATTATTACTTTTAGTGACCTCAATCTGATGCAAATTTAGCTTGATACATGAACTTTCTCCAAAAATCGATGAGTAAGACACCTTCACTCCTAACTAATGTCTTGATTTTAAATTGTTACAAGAAAACAAAGTCAAATATAAAAAGGCCTAAACTCTTGAGTAAATTGTCCATGAAAAGAAGCTTACTCCAAGATTTACCCCTTTCCCCCTCTCAACACACACACTCTGAGAAAGAGTTCGAAAAGAATATATATCAATTCAGTTGTTATTGATTTTAGCTAGATTATTCATTTTTCATCGTATATAAATATATTTTTTTTCTCTATGATTATTCTTTAAATAAACAAACAAATATTTTAATAAATTCTTTATTAGACGATATAATATCATTTCATTAAAATGACTCATAACAATTCAAACATATTTAGTTATGCAGTCTTAATCAGAATTAGACACCTCTAATATAAATAAAGTGAGTATGTGATAAAAATCTGTTAGACTGAATATTATAAAGGTAAAGATTCTTAAAATTTTAATTTTATTATGGTACAAGAAAGATTGGCTAATTCTTATGGAAGAAAAAAAATATTACTCCTCTTAAAACTTCATGAACTTCATAATAATTTCAATATATTTCAAAAGACTACGTTAGAACCCAGAATAAACCTGTAAATAAATTTGTACAGACTTAAAAAAATTAAAATAACTATTAGTATAAATAAGTCAAATCAACACTGGAATGTGATGGTCAAAGATTATGATAGGGTGTCATGGGTATTTCTTACTAAAGTATTAAGGATGTTTGGTTTCTCATAAACCCTAATATATATGGTTTGGAGGCTACTCTGTAATAACTGGATTCAATACTGGTGAATGGGCAATTTTTTGGTTTCTTCAAATCATCTAGAGGATTCAAACAGGGGGATCTTCTATCTCCTGTTTTATTCATCAGAAGTTCTCTCTAGAGGTCTCAACAACCTGTTTGTTTTGGACTTCCTAAATGGAGTTAGAAGATAAATTATGTATCCTATGCTGATGATACTATTATTTTTGTGGAAAAGGGTCAAATTTACCGTTCAAATATAGGAAAAGGGCCAAATATACTCTCTATTAACCTTTTGGGCCAAATATACCTTAGACGTTAGTAAAATGGCTCAAATTTGCCATTCAATTTAACGGAGATATAATTAATTTTTTAATTAATGACGTGGCATTTTTCTATTGGTTAATTAAAAATTTAACAAATTTAATTTTTCTTTTTAAAAAACTCACCCCGATTCCTAACCCACCCATAACCCACATGTGGTTCGAAAAAGAAAATGTGAAAAATTTCATGAAATGGCTATTTCTACAAAATTTGAAAATCCGCCATTAATAGTGAATTCTCAGACCTCAGATTTATCGAAGGTAAAGAATCTTCTTTCAGTCAAAAACAGAAATCCTTTGACTTTGGATCAATCTTCTTGTAAATTGCCTCCTATGGCAAATGTGAAAAAGACTATTTCTGCAAAATTTGAACTTAGGTTGTCTTCTTCGAGAATTCCGCCATTAATGGTTGATTCTGGTCACACAAATTCATAAAATGAGTCAATGATCAATTGAAGAAGGCTATGTTTGTTCTTATGGCTAAAACTTTGAATACAGTAATGGAAAGTTATTCCTCAAATAGAAATTTGAGTCTTCTCTCTTTGTTTTTAGATTATGTTATTATGATGGTCTCTCTTCTTTTTGATGAAATTTTCAGTTTGCGGATTATAGGTGGGTTATGAATTTGGGCGAGTTTTTTAAAAAGAAAAATTAAATTTGTTAAAATTTTAATTAACCAATAGAAAAGCGTCACACTCATTAATTAAAAAATTAATTATGTCTCTATTAAATTAAAGGGCAAATCTGAGCCATTTTACTAACGTCAGGGGTATATTTAGCACAAAAGATTAACGGAGGATATATTTGGCCCTTTTCATATACTTGAAGGGTAAATTTGACCCTTTTTTGTTATTTTTGGGTTTGGGGATTAAGACTATGCAGGTTCTCAATGGATATGAGAAAGTGTATGGCCAACTGATTAACAAGTATAAAAACTTCTTTTATATCCATGAGAAAACTCCATTGGCAGTGGCAAGCAAAATCAAGAAGATACTAGGTATTAGAACGGACAATTTCTCTTTTTGTATCTTTGGGGTGTTCTGTGTATTATGGGAGAAAAAAATACTAGCTACTATGAAGATATTATGAGGAAGATCACAAAAAGAATTAGAAGATGGCAAAACAGATTTCTTTTTCTATGGGATAAGTATATTTTGATCAACCATCTTTTACAGCCAATGCCTATATATCTCCTTTCTGCTATGACTCCTCCAAAAAAAGGTGCTAAATCAACTGTACAAGATTTTTGCATCCTTTTTCTGGAGTAAGGTAGAAGGTGAAAAGAAGAAGCATTAAGTTAATTGGAAGGATTTATGTTACTTAAAGGAGATGGTGGAGTGGGGTTTCAGTCTTTGTATGATGTATCTAAAGCATTATTAGCAAAGTTATGTTAAAATTTGAGAATATCCACTTACGCTATGTGGGAAAACTTCATATAGAACAAGTACTGTAAAAAAGAACATCCTTGTCTTGCTTAAGGTCTTGCAGGGTCGTTAATGTGAAGGAAACTGACAAATATTAGTGATAAGGTTGAGCAATAAATATAGTGGCAAATCAAGTCAGACACTTTTAGCTTCTGATTTAATAATTGGACAAAAATAAATGTCTTATATTATATTGAGGAGAAGGTAACTGAAGAAGAGATTGAAATTAAAGACTTTATCTACAATAGAGAATATAGTACTGATCAATTAAGAAGGGTTTTATCTAAGGAGATGGTAATGCATATTGTACAAATAGTTTCTCCTCCCAATCACTGTGAGGAAAATGTTAAGTCTTGGTGGATGGCTAATTCTAATGGTGATTTCTCCACTAGCTCTGCCTTTACTTATTTAAGACAAAGAAAGGAAAAGGTGCAGCGATTGGAAAATATATGGATCAAGGGGATGTCTTTCAAAATGTGTTTTTTCCAATGGAGGGTTTGGAAGAGGAGGGTGGCAACTGAGGACAACCTAAAATGGATGAACCTCAACTTGACATCAAGATATTTCTGTTGTGAAAGATATGAGGAAGACACCATGTCATATCTTTTTCTAACATTTTTCACAGTCCAAAAACTATGAAAGTTTTTTGCTTCATGTGCAGGAATACAAGTTGAAGGAGCAGACCTACATCAACTAACTTTGAGACTGTGGAGAGTGGATGCTGCCTTAAAACTTATACTCATATTCAAAGCAGTACCAATGATTATTATGTGGGAGCTGTGGAAGATGAGAAATGTGGAAAGCCAGCTAGTTTTGAAGGACTAATTAGTCAATGCCAACAATTTTTGTACCTATTCACTAAGCTGAGATTCCCAGGGATACAAATCCCTTGGAGGTGGAATGAAGTGATGAAGTTTATGACTAGTTACAAATCTAAGTTATATCACTATACAGTTAATTGGCCCTTTCCAGTGAAGGAGAGAGTCAAGTGCAACACAGATGGTATTTGTAGGGAAAATCCAAGATAGAGTTCCTATACATTTTGCATCAGAAATGATCAAGGAAATCTAATATATGCTGAAGCTAAGAAGATAGGGCTCAGGATGAACATAGAGGCTGAGGCCCTTGCTATCCTAATGGCTGTTAGATTGTTAGACCCCGTAAAGTTAATTAGTCGAAGTTAATTGTTTATGTGGAAAAGTTGTGGCGTAAATGGCGTAGCTTAAATTAAGTAAGTTCGCGGGGTTAAATTGTTAATTGGAGTGTATATTTTAAGTTGAAGTCGGAAGTCCTC
>JAPFFP010000094.1:636702-650827 GCA_026153255.1 Solanum medicagineum | reverse complement strand
ATTTATATATAAATTTATAAATATTTAAATTTATATTTTATAAAATATAAAATAAATAATTTATTTTAAATATTAATTAAAATTAATTTGTTAATTTTAAAAAAACATTTAAAATAATATAAATTTATTTCTAAAAATTGTTTTATTTATCTAAAAAAAGTTGTATTTATCTTTCTTCTCTATAAAAACAATCGACATCATCATAATAAAAAACTGAACGGACAAAAGAGAGAATAAAGGAAGAGAGACTTCCTAAATACTCGCTCGCCTTTATTGACGCGTATTAGAATTCTCGCCGGAGATGAGGACTCATGAACGTCGTTCTCCGGTGGCTCTCGATGGCGGCGGCGGCGGAAATTGGCTGAACAGAGGTCACGGAGTCAGCAGTGGTGGTTGCTATAGTCATGAGAGCGAACCTGACTTGGCTGCTATGGTGAGTGACTTTCTGGAAAATAGTAGTGCCGGCGCCGAGTCAAGGTATAGCAGCGATACTGATTCCGGCTACTCCGATCTCGCTTTTCTTGCTGATAGGATTTCGGTGAGTATTTCGGCTTTTGTTTTTGCTTTTTTGGGTATAATTTGGAGGTTTTGGCTATGAATTTGTTAAGTTTGAAAAGTAGAGACGAATATTAAATCTGGAGCAATTAATGTTTGAATTGGAGTAATACTCGTTTCTGTGAATAGATATGTTTATGCACGTCGGTCTATGTGCACATAAGGAAGCTTTAATTTGAATAGATAGCGGTTTTCTGCAGAGTGATTAAAGTTGGAATTGGAATTATGCTTTTCTCTGTGTATGGAAGTGTTTATCCTCATCGGGTTTTAGTTTTACAGGTTGTATAGAGGTGTTAGGTGTGGAGTTTGTTCTAGTGTTTGCGTTCTCTAGGTTGTATGTGGCGACATTGAATAGCACAGATAAGGAGTCTATCCAGGAGCAACTAAAGCATGAGCTGGAGTAATCCTTGTTTATTTTTGTTCATGTTTGTGCTCATTGGATTTTTAGTTTTGTGTGCTTTTGTATGCCACGGAACTGTTCAAGTATTTTTGTGTAGGTGAATGCAAAGCTAAATTGTATAATGGTGGAGGTGGATGCAAGTTGCCTTAGACACTTCCGATATTAATACATAAAGAAATAATAGTATGGTAAAATGACAATTTCTCTAGAGTATTAAGATTTGAGATGGAATAATTAGAATTTCTTCCTTTACCTATGCATAATTCGTATCACTGTTGAATCCATGAAACATTTTGAAGATAGTATTAATCTCATTGATAACTAGGAAATAGGAGGTATAAGTCCTTTGAGCGAAATTCTCAATCAATGCATAATTGTAAATTTTGAATGAAAGCTTTCAGAGCTTGTGGTGAGCTTATTGGAGATGATGAGGAGAAAGCTAATGTATTGAGAATAGGATCACACAGAGTAGAGAAAACACAAACCAGCTTAAGAGCTAGTAGGCTAAGATTTGTACGAACCATAGGTACTTAAACAGACAAGTAACAATGCAATTATGCAAGAGATGTAAAAGGAAAATATTGCAATTGTGCTTCATAGAAGAGGTTAATTTTGATAATAGCGTGTTACAGAAGGGTAGTCAATGCAGAAGCATGATTGCGGTGTTCTCAAGCAATTACCTGCATTTAATTCAACTCAAAAAGTATTGGTGAGTGTTCTATTTAGACAATGTTTTGTGTTTAATGGGTGTTAGAAATTGCACTCTGTAGATGGATGCACAATTTAATTATTCTATGTTAGTACATGCGTATGGAGGTGCAAAAAGGGGCAACCCACTGTCATAAGCAAAACTATTATCCTGCACCAATTTCAGGGGTGAGCAATAACATAAACTTACCCTGCTGTTGTCTTTCTGGGTATACAAGGCATGCCTGTAAGTTGTAGGCTCCAGTAGAAATTATTTTCCTTTTACACTGACTAGGGGATCATAAACGACTGGGACCCGTAGCTATCTCTTTTACACTGAATAAATTTTAGTTGTTGGAATAGATATCTATAGCAATTGATTGACGAAGTGGGACCTGTAGCTATCTCTTCCCTCCTCTCTACTTACCGTAGTGAAACAGACTTCCTTTTTTTTTAATTAACATATGATGTGTTCTGTATAACTTCCTCAACAATCAAACTTGTCTAGGACCTCAGATGGGTACACAATAAGCTTGAACAGTATAGATAAATATCTACTCTAGAACTTGATGTTTGAGTTGGAGCAATCATCATTTCTGTGAATAGACATGTTTATGGTCATAGGTCCTGAACAGATAATGATGTTCTGCAGAGCGATTAATGTTTGAAATTGAGTTATCCTCATCTTTATGTATACTAGTTTTTATTATTATCAGATTTTAGTTTCACATGCTGTATAGAGGTGTTCGGTTTGTAACTTCTTCTAGTGTTTCATTCTGGGTCTATATGTAGCGAGCTTGAATAGCACAGGCAAGGATTTTGTCCTGCAACATAAAGTTTGAAATGGAGTAATCCTTGTTTTTAAATATGCATGTTTAGGCTCATTGAATTTCAGTTAGCAATGAAATTATTCAAGTATTTCTGTATTGATGTATACAAAATGAGCATATATAATAGTGAAGGTGTATATAAACTAGCCTGGACCTATGTTGCTGGGACTTGGGTGCGGGTGTGTCCGATATGGGTGCAAATCTAGAGGTTAGATCCTTCATGGTCTAAATTTTAAGGTTCAGGGGTAGGGTTCAGCTGCAGGATTCGGCCAAAAGTACTTTAAATAGCTAAAGATAGAGCTATAAAAATATGTCTAAATTACGAGATTTTATGTGAATTTTTTAATGTATTCAGAAGTGAAAAATTGATCAAAAGGAGAATCCCAAAAGGAGATATAAAAAGGAAAAGAACTGACATAAACAATTCTATATAAAGGTATTTCATTTTCTTCAATTTCATCTTAGCTTTGTTTTTATATGTAGTCCGAGCAACTAAGGCCTGGACAATTAGCCATATTAACAAATTAGAAAAATAATAGTAGATAGCACATGTGATGTTTTACTCGGAGGATTCAAATTTGAAATGGAATAATTTGAGCGTTTTGAATTACCTGTGGATAATTCACGTCAGTCTGATGTACCAGTGAAACTTATCTGAAGATGAGATTGATGCCTTCCATAAATAGCATATAGGAGTCATAAGTGCTTTGAGCCTTGACATGCTAGGGAAATAAGTAATTTGTCTTGAGTATCATCTTTGAAAATTACTAGTGCTCCTCATGAAAGAGAAGATAAGTCAATGAAACAAATTTCTAAACGGCCAAGAGTTCCAAGCATGAAACAGCTGAAATACTAGCTTTCACATGTTGGTCTGTTGCTCCTCGCTAAATCTTAACTAGTGTAACGTCACTTGTCAGTAAGAGGGAAAAAATCTTAATACTGGAACTTGATGGCAAATTGTATCATTTTGCAGCTGTACAAGAACTCAGTTGATCAGTATGAAAGTGACTTAACGATGGTCGTTCATTCCCTTATTCTTTCAATGCCCGACTCTTACCGGATTGGCAAGCCCGAAACTTGCAATGCAAGCTGCATCCGATCTTATCTAGTGAAGCTCCTCCAGTCTTGCGGTTATAATGCAAATATATGTGCAACCAAGTGGCAGGGTTGTGGAAAAATTCCCGGAGGTATGCTTTCTTCTGAATTCAATTCTTGCCTGTTTGCTGTCTTAAGAAGTCCAACTATGAACACGACTTAGCTCAAGTAGCAAAGCCTTTGATTGTACAATGTTATAGTCTGCACCACTGAGAATGTATCAGTAGCCTCTGAATGGTGTGGTGGCATTGTTATGTATTACTAGTATATTCAATTAAATAACGTGCTCATGACACTGTATCTTGTTATTAAAATGTTTAAATTTGCACTCTCAAGCATCCCCCAAGTAATTTGAGAGCTAGAGTTCTGGTTGACATTGTGCGACATTTCCTATCTGTTATGTAGGTGAACACGAGTACATTGAAGTGATCTCCCATAGAAATGATGGATGCTCCGAAAAGTATATCATTGATCTCGACTTCCGGAGCCACTTTGAAATTGCAAGAGCTGTCAAATCCTACAATGTGGTGTTGAATTGTCTCCCACCAGTTTATGTTGGAACAGTAACAAAACTTAAGCTGTATCTTCAGGCTATGGTAGAAGCAGCTAAATGTTCGCTCAAACAGAATTCAATGCCTCTTCCTCCATGGCGATCCCTTGCCTATCTAGAAGCCAAGTGGGAATCATCCAATCAAAAAATAGTCAATGTTCAGGTCCAGGACAGCCCATCTAATTCTGCTCATCGGCGATGTATTGACTTGTTGTGGAGGATGAAATCCTGTATTGGATCTGAAATCAAAGCCAAAGGATTCTTGGTACTCGAGAACTGTAGAAAGAGGCAGGGGCTAAAGATCGAATCTAGTCATTCTTCCCCAGTGACTCCATGATCTTGCATTGAACAGAAAACACAGTACACAATTTTGTCTGACATCAACTCTTTGAAGGTTGTTGTTTCTCCCTTCATTTTCTCTTCCATTTTTGACATTCAACAAATACAGAAGCTTCAAGATGAGGTAAAATTACCGCGGATTTTGTTCATGTGCTACTGCAAAACCACAATCGAGGTTTTGCAGCCTACAATTAGAGTTGCATCTGGTTTTGTTTTTAGCATCTTGCTACTGTAATATAGAATATATCAAATTTTGCCACTGAACAGGTTTTACCAATTCTGTACCTTTGGTCTAAAGATCAGATTCAGTTTGATTTGTATTTTATTCTTTTGGTTCAATTTTGACACTTTGGCTAATTGAATGTTTCACGGGATTTGTGGAAAAAAAGAGAGAAGATTTTGTAGATACTCCCTCGCTTTATTTACTATTTTTGGTCTATTATTTACCCGTAGTCTCGGCAAAATGAATTCATATTTTAATAGTTTAGGTAGTAATTTTTTTACATGGGTAAAATATGGGTTTACACCCATATTCAACCCATAGAAATATGAGTATTCATGGGTGGTAAAATATGGTAAACTATGATTTAATCAAATGAGTTAAACTTCTAATTTTTTTCCACTCAAAATTCATTATGTTTTCTAAATTTTTTATATGTTGTTGACTTAAGTATCTTGAAAATATAAATTTAAATAAACTTATTTTCTTCAAATATAAGAAAAATAATTTACCTCTAGAAAGTAGGAAAATATTTGTCAAAATTCTCCTTCAATTATAAATTACAATTTTTTTCGTACTCCATCTAATACCATGATCTGTCTACAAGTCTCAACCCCCATCCTTCCACTGTCAAAGAAAATCAATTTTTTTATAAAATCTTTTTTCTTTATAAAAAATTTGAATTTTATCATAAAAATTATAAATTCGGTTGAAAAACTTGCTACGGTTAGAAAACCCAACATGATAAGCCACTACAAATTAAGGTTATAACTTATAAACATGAAATCAAAACATGAGAAAAATTGAAAGTTGAATCTTAAAAAAATTTAAATTTTAAAAACATTATTCTTGTATCCCAATCCAACACTTGACCCCCTCTCAGTTCGAGTATCAAAATTGGATTTCGAGTCAAAAGTTGTGTGTCGGATCTCACTGGAAGTTGGGTCTGATCATTAATTTGGAGTCGGGATCGAATCCCAAATTAGAAGTCAAATCTTGCATTGGGTGTCAATTTAATTTTATGATACAATACAATTACATTAAATATTTTTAATGCTTTTCATCCAAAAATAAAGTAAATTATTTTATTCATATTGAATTTTAAAGTAGAGTACTATTTGCTCATTAAAATATGGGTAAACTAGTATTTTACCCAATCTATTTCTTACCCAACCTATTTTTACCCATTTAATATATGGACGAGTTTGAATTGTTATTTTTTTTATATTGACCTATTTTCAACCCGTCCAAATTTGATTCAACTCGCCCATCTGCCACCACTATTTACCAGAGTCTTCTGCAGCCTGAGAGGTGTTATTTCTTGGTATTCATTATTTATGTTTGGCATGTTGTGTAGGTTAATATGTCGTAATTTCTGGAATTTGATTACTTATTTAGCGTTTCTTGTTAAGTTTTCTGTCCTTTTTTTCTTTGTAATGTCCCTCAAATTTGATTACATTTTACTTTTTCCAAACACCACCTATCAGATTTCATTAGGTATGTTATTATTTTGTCTCGTTAAAAGTAATTTTTTTCCAATTGTTTAAATCTTTTGATTTTTCTAAAAGCTTTTTTTCTTTCTTAATTCTTTCACATTCTTTTGTGAAAAAATATTTGTCATTTTATTATTTATAATTTATTTTTTTATTTATTAAGGTGGGAATGCATGACAATCAAAATTGATATTGATATGGATACATTACATAATTATTTATATGATGTTGATATATTGGATACCTATTTTTACGATATTGATATATGTGTATAAATTATATATAGTATTGATACACTTTACATATTATTTATATAATATTAATACATGTTCATACATAATTTATACAAGCTTATTCATATTTATATTATATTGATATAATGCATGTACCTACATAAGCATTTATACAATAGCAATTTATTACATATATATAGTAAAATCATTGGAAAAAGTTTTGAAAAAAATGATATTTTTTATTTTAAAAAATGCAAATAAAAAAATAATTTTGTTTTAAAAAAAAGTTAACGTTGCAAAGGAAGGAAAAATGAAAAAGAAAAGGTAAGGAAGCAAAAAAAGCCCTAATGTTTTGGGTTGATTTTGAATTCAGTAGTTGGTTGAGTTTGGCTACTTTTCTCATTAAAAAAAAGTGCTACTTTTCTTATAATTTTTTTTCGTGTATATTAATGAAATTTGCCCTTACAACTATCCCTAATCTATGACTTTTTATTAGTGTAAACGAGTATATATATATATGTACCATTTTAATTGCTCAAGAGTCGAGGGAATATTTCAAATTAATATATTTATTAATAGTTGAAAATTTTTTTCAAAAAATAAATGCTAAAAAGATAATTTTAACACTTATGATTCTTTATAACGAATTGTTAGGACAAGTTTTAAAGTGTTTTTAGTATTATTGTTTTTTCTTTAGTACTTACTGATTCACTGCATTTAAAATAATACGAAAAAATTATTTTTTTGTAAGGTGTGACTATGTGTTTATCCAAAAAAAAAAAAGAAGGTACCATAGAGATTAGAGGTTAGCCGATACATCGTCCAAGAACTATTCGATAATTGCTAAATACATTACCGAACCAATCGATTACTATAGGTTGGTTAGTGGATTAATAAATTTAAAAATCAATATTCGATAAGCCAAATCATAAAGTGAAATTATCCGTCCGATAAGCAACCCTATAAATATTTAATAATTATTGTTAATATTGATAAATTTTAAGTGATAATGATTAAATGATATTTTAAATTTTTACTCCAAAATAAATTATAATATATGTTTGTGTGATAGTAAATCATCTCCTTTTTTTGTGTAAAATTAATGTGAAAAGATTCATAGTGATGTTCTTAATTAAAATATTTTTTTATCATTGATCGCTAATTTTTACTCAAAATAGTTATAAAATATATATTTAAAATAACAATATTATAATTGGATAATATGAAAGAAAACTAAAGGTTATAGTAAAAGTGGGTTTTATAGTATCGAAAAAATTATAACTAAAGGTTATAATTAAAGTGGGTTTTATAGTATCAAAAAAATTACACACCAATCAAATTAAACTAAAAATAATAATTTTAATTTTTTTAACACATCACTGTTGAAGTGAACACACTAACAAAAACGTGCATGTTTCATCCAAACTCTCTCTTATATAATAAAAGAAAATACTGTATAATTAGTATTATATAATAGTAACTGCACGACCATATAACAAATGTATCCAATTAATATATAATAGAATACACATTGATTTTACATAAACTATAAAATAATTATACATCATATACTTGAATTGTGATGGTTTAAACTAATGATATTGTCCAAAAAAAGTCACATTAAGCTAGCTTGAGGACACAATTATTGTTGATGTAAAAGCACAAAGTTGTGGAGGTATTTAGAATTAATGGCCAAGTTCATTGAAAGGGATGCTTAAATAAATAATGTAATGCAACTATAGTACAAAATTTCGTTTCTTATGCACCGTTGGTGTCAATTGTCAACTATTCCAATGGTAACACGTAGTTAGTGATGGAGATAGAATTGTATTTAAGGACCTTCAAAATTTTAAGAAGTAGACATATGAAGTCACAAACTAATCGAAAGGGGGTTCAATATCTATTCTATATATATAAAAAAATATTTTTATCATATATAAAAAGTATAATTTTTAGTCAAATGGAATTCGGACATATGATCCTTGTCGTTGCTTGATAAAAATATTTACGATATTTAATAATAGAAGTACATGGCAAATAGTTATGCACGTTGTTGAAATGCATTTTTTCTGTTAAAATTTGAAGATATTCGATGAAGATTTAAGCTATTTGATGATAACCTTATTAGCATGGAGTTTAGTGGTTTGAGGTCCAAACAAGACAAAATTCAATACTTGTATAGTTATATAAGTTTGAATAATATTGTATAATTATACGTAATAGTGTAAAAGTTAGTATAAACACCTTATATGCATTAATATACACTTTTATACAAGATTAATACATTATTTACGTACGGTAAGCATATAATATTATATATCGGGGAAACAATATTATTATAAAACTTTTTTGTCTATACGAGTGTTAAAGCCTGTTTAGATTGCCTTTAGAATATACACATGTTAAACAATTACATGGAGTGTCATTTTATAGCAAAGTTGAGGGATACAAATAATGAGGGTTGTGATGAAATGGTAAGTATTCTTTCATCCTTTGTCAGAGGTCTCGATTCAAATTTTCTAAAAATGGAGTCGTCTTTGTTACGGAGCGCTTTATCCCTAATGTGAGATTTTTCGTCATGAAGAAACTCTTGCATACCTGCTAACTCTTAAGATGAGAAGTAGGTCCCTTATTTTTTTTCAAAAAAAGTAATCCAAATTTAGTACGACTCTAATGTAGATATCAGACATTGAGTGGAAACCAAGACGAGAAATTATCGCGTTTAGCCACTCAAAAATACCTTAATTATGCTCCATAACTATAGTTTCGGTAATTGCATTTTATCACGTTTGTATGATCGTGTTCCATTAGTATATATTTGTATAATTCATAATTATTGTATATACAATTTAATTGACGCACGGCGTATGTATAAATCACGCAAGTTATATAAAACTCAAACTGTATTCTCGCACAATATTACGTAATTACAATTAAATATTTATCTTGATTTATAATTAATTCAAACAATATATATATCAGCTATAACTAGTATATGTTTGCTTATGCCCGTAATTTTCCGAGCCAAAAGGAGTTGAGGGATATATTTGTCTTTTTAGCCGGCGTCATTGGTATTTGCATGCATCGGAAAACGCCAAACCAACAAAAAGAGGAAAAAATTGGATTCCTTTCAGAGTGAGTGGACTACCTGCGAGTATAACAAAGATAAGATGCCTCGAAGTCGATTTGCAGGATCATTGATTTCTCCGAAGGTGGATGTCGTCATTGATATGGGAAACCCATTTCTAAATCACACTGTCGATGCTTTCCTGAAGATCGGAACTGTAATTATCTCTCATTTTTACCTCAAATTTCCGATTTTGTGAACATGGGTTTGCTTAATTTTATCATAATTTTAGGTTGCTGCCACCAAAACTCTTGCTGAAGAAACTTATGAAGTCGTTAAAAAAGGTTTGATTTCCACATCTTGAATACCCAATTTCAAATTAATCATTCGTTTGTAATTATGACCTATGTTATATGAACTTGTTGAGATTTCATATACTGTTTTTCCTAGTTATTTTGATTATTTTTCTTTACAAATCAAAAAAAGAAAAATTGGGTTTTTTTGATGTTTGATGTCATTTCTTGAAAAGTAATAGTGACTGATTTTCTTTTTTTTTTTTATAAAAAATTTCTAATGACCGTGGTGTCGAGGACAACTGTCATGCACCTCGATTAGTTCCACGTGTCCACATCCCAATACGAACTGATACCACAGAACACTGACCACTAAGGCTACACAAAATATGGTGTAACTTCATATCAATGGAGACATGATTTTAGATAGGAAAGTGTGGAGGTTGCGTATTAGGGTAAAAGGTTAGGTGGTAGTGGAGTGTTTCCTTGTGTTTGAAGGTCTAGGCATGTTTGGGTGTCTCGTAGTACTAGTCATATTCTTGTAGTTCTTGCTTTTGATATTTATCATCATTTGTTGATTATTGTGTTTCGGTTATCACATTATTTTGTTGTTGCTATTGTTCCTTTCTTATAGGCTCTGCAATGCTCTTCTTATTAGTTGCTATGATTGTTTCATTGTTTCTTCTTTTTCTGCTTGTATTTGTTGCGCTTGAGTCAAGGGGGCCTTTCAGAAACAACCTCTCAATCCCCACGGTGTAGTGGTAAGGTCGCACAATCTATCCTCCCCAAACCCCGCTTGTGGGATTCCATTATTGTTGTTACTACTAATAGTAAAGTGGTTTTCCATTATTGTTGTTACTACTAATAGTTAAGGTAAAAATCCAGTATTCTGTTTTTTTGTTCTTTTTCTTCTTTGGTTCTTTTCTCTTGTTATCGTGAAGCGGAAATTCCTATGTTTTTAAGTTACAAGCTTTTATATATAAAAAATAGCCAAACTACTCAGCTCATTATTTTGCAATCAACATGGTCTTTGCAGGCAGTATTTCGAGTCACAACTTTGAGAAATCGGTGAGCATGCCTTAAACAATGCACATCATTATTATATTTATGCGAAATTCTGGTTGGTTGTTTTAGAAGTGTTTATTCAGTTCTATATAAGGAAGGTGTTTTCTAATATAATATTTGGTGTAATGATATGATCCGCCTCTCGTACATTAGTTTGGTACCTACATGATGTGATTCCTCATGATGTTTATCATATGCATCTATGTCGAGTAGTGTAGACTTCTTAATTTTTCAATATGTCTGCTGATAAGTACAGTATTGATGAGGGATGTACATAATATATTTAGCCACACAAATCATGCCCTTAGTCCTGTTGATTATCGTACCGGTTAGAGTTTCCTACGTACATCCTCCATATCCAACTGTATCTTGACTAGTTTTCCTCTAGTTGTGACTAAAAAGTTTAATCCATTGTATGTGATGCACATGAAATGTTGCTCTAGGGGCTTATCATTCAAAAATCAATTTATGCAAGAGTAAACAAAAGTTGTGTGCCATCTACAGTGTAGCAAACTGTAGGCCTGGCTTTGCTAAAACTAAATCGTCCTCTTTATCTTAAAGACAGCTTACCGGACCTGAAATTGTTCTTTACTAAAGTGTAGGGGTAAGAGCAGCATTTCTCTTATACTCTTCTCCAACAATGTTTCAGTTACTCACCACAGAACATAAGTGGCTATTGGTCAGGATTCAATTATGTTGACTGAAAAAAGACGGATTAATCGACATGCTTGTTGCGTTTTAACTGAATTTACGTCTTATTGCAGTTGAAGAAAATGTGTAAAGAAGGTGCTTATTGGGGTGAGTAATCTGCACAAGTTCCACCTGCATATAAATTTCAAGATATTATTACAAATCTCGTCTCTTTAATCAGGGACTGTTGCTGGGGTATATGCTGGAATGGAGTATGGAGTGGAGAGAGTTCGTGGAACCAGAGATTGGGTAATTTGTACTGCATTTTTTTACAAATTTTCTTAACGAATAGAAGTTCATTGCCTATACCATTTTCAACTTACATCTGTTGTCTCCACAATTCGTCCTGTTTCCAAATTGCTCAGTTAGTCTCTGTCTTTTCTTAACTATGCTTACGTTTCTATCCACAATCCTCGTGATGGCTGCTACTCTAATTATGAGCAATAAAGATTGCAGCAAAATCTTTAATATGATAATCATGATTCAGTAACTAATTAACTGAGGAAAAGAAAATGATTATTTCTCCAAATACTAATGCCTCCACATAAAATGGGATAGAGGGATGATTAAATTTGTAATGATGTTTAAAAGGTGATGCTGCGACCGACTGTAGTAGTGATTATCTGGTCATGGACTCAAAGTAAGGATGGTTATAATGGTAGCTGCTAACAAACTGTTTGCAATGATGTAGGCATATATGAAACTAGTTCATCTTCACTTTGTATCTTCTTCATTCTTAAGTCATAGTTATGTTAAACCGACACATATGTCTTGATCCGTTCTTTGAGGTGTGTAAAAGACAAGGTATAGAGAGTAAATTGTCATATCTTTCCGGGTTCTAAGCAATATAAATACATACAGTTCTATCTATATATATGTGCTATGTACATGCCGATGAAATAGTCAACTTTCATTCTGTAACAAGGTGTAGTTTTCACTAGTACTGACCATCATATATTCTATGTACTTATAGGATGGCAAAACAAGAAATCTCATTATCTAACTAATTAATTTGTTCGTTACTTTTATTGAAAATGACCTTAGATAGAAATGAGTGGAGGTCGCGTATTAGGGTAGAAGGCTAATAGGCTAGTAGAGGTAAGTTGATGTACGACCTTGTGATATAGTAGGTTAGTAAAAGTAGTTGTCTCTTTGTATCCTGTGTTATCATTATTCGTCTTATATTTGTTACTTTTATCATATTTACATACTATAATTTGCTTATTATTTGTCATTTTCCCTTTTTTTCTTTTCTTTTCCCTTTTTTCTATATTAAATATCTTCTGCTTATGGGGCTTGAGTTTTTAGACGAGGCTTGTCCGGAAGTAGCCTCTTTATCTCTATGAGGTAATGGTAAGGTTTGCGACTCTGCGTACATGTTATCCTCCCCAGACCCTACTTGTAGGATTCCACCGGGTATGTTGTTGTGGATGGTTTTTGGTACATGTTACGTAATATAACTTGGAAAAGTTTGAACGTTCACCGGTCCTACTGAAAGAGAGTTGAAGTTTTGAATTGTCTTTTCACAACCAAGAAGTCGATATCTTTTTCGATTCATTTCTGTTTACTCTGTTTGCAGAAAAATGCAATGATTGGGGGTGCATTGACAGGAGGTCTCATATCTGCTGCAAGCAACAACAACAGAGACAAGATTGTAATGGATGCCATTACAGGAGGTGCTGTTGCTACTGCTGCTGAGTTCCTTAATTATCTCACGTAAGTGGAGCAAAGAGAGCTAAGAATTTACTTGTCTGTAGGCACTTGTGACAAATGAATCTAAGACTCTTGGACTACCTTTTGAGTCGATCTACAATTTACCTAATCTTTCCCAATCATTGTTATGCCTTGTTTAGTATTTTGCTGCTTGATTTTTTCACTCCCGTTTTTTTCTTGAGCCAAGGGTCTATTGAAAACAATCTGTGTACTTCTCAAGGTAGGGTTAAGGATTGCTTGCACGCTATTCTTCTCATGCTTCACTTGTGGGTTTATATTGAGTATGTTAGATATACCCACGTTTTTATGTACATAAAAAATATGGAAAATATACATAAATTATACATTATAATACACTAAAATAGCAGAATATAACTTATTTAATGCATACGACATATACACTGATTATACATCATGATACATTCAAAATTTTGAATATAGTGTAACTAAATACATGAAGTATATACTGAGTATACATGGAGTAAATTGAGTATACACGAAGTATACATTGAACTATAACATATTAATACTAGTAATAATTCAATTTATGATTATTAGGATTCTTATCTGAATAATAATAACACGGGGAATCTCGACCTTGACCCCTCTTATTTTGAGGTCATATCTAGTATTCAGAGTTTGCCTCGATTTGGTACCGCCCTCACGTCTTGCACCTACTAAAATTTCAACCAACAAGTTCTATCCATATATCGTCTGATCGCCAAGTCATACTTTACTCGATTGCATTTTATTGAATTGAGATAATACCCCAGAGAAATTTGACTTTACTTTTTTGTTTCCGAAGTAACTCTCATCAACTAGCACTAGTCTGAGGTGAACTAGCACTAGTTTGATGTCAACCTTTAGGAGTAATTCATCAAATTGGTTAAATCTA
>JAPFFP010000094.1:605635-620592 GCA_026153255.1 Solanum medicagineum | reverse complement strand
AAGGACCTTCGACTAATTTACTCAAATTCCACTAATCCACTTAACTTATCATTAAAAGACCACTACCTCCAATTCTCGCAATTGTACACTTATGTTTAGTTCAAAAATATACGGGGCCTAACATTACTCTACTAAGTTTAAGTGATTTCACTGACAATGGGGTTGAGTCTTCTCTGAACCTTGAGGACAAGGTCCTTTCGCAGTAGGAAAGTATTGTTATGAACCAAATTGATGATGTGGAGGAAAGCAAGGATCACACAGAAGATAACAATATTTGTATTCAGCCTAGAAGGAGTAACTATGTGAAAATACTATCTAAAAGATTAATCAACTTTGTCTAGCAGAACGTGGGGAATTGGTTCCTAAATATGTGGCGCTATATGTGCGGCAATGCTGCAAGTGGAGTAAGAGATGTCGGATATCAGTTATTTTTCTAGGCATAGTAAGGCAGACTATAGGTGCATTGTATCTCTATTTTCTCATCTATATTTTCTTCTGTAATTCCCTTCTCATCTCCTCCGTTCCTTCACTATTTCTATATATTCTCTATTGTTGTAATTCTATCTGATAACTAATATAGTGATCAGTTGAGTGTTATTGTGTTTGTTACAATTGACATAACAAAGGTATAAAATTATTTTTTAAATTATTGAGAATAGTTTTCTCCTAAACAAGATTTCTATGTTGTACAAGGAAAAAATCTTCAATTTATAAAAGTTCAAAAGTATTCCTCTAGAGGTGATGGACAAATTTGAAAGATTTATATTATCCTTTTTCCAAAAAAAAAAAAAAAAGTAAAAAACAATTCTGATGAACTATTTGTCCTTCCTTAGAAACAAGGAAAAAGTTAAATCAGATAATCTCATAAAATGGATTATCCAGGATTTTAATTTGTTAGTTCAAGATATTATTGATCCCATTGAACACAACAGTTACTAGGCTTGAAATCAACATTTGTACATATCAACTAAGATTCTGAAAAGTTTTAAGCTAAAATTATTAAATGATTGACTAAATTTGTAACTTTTATCGTACATTCGCCCAATTCTCATATGATTATTTTTAAAAGTTACTATGAACAAACAAACAAAAAAAGTGAAAGAACAAAATAGTATAGTTTATATAAATTTCACAGTGTTAAGAGTTAATTATCTTATTTTCCTACTCTTTTATAAATTGCAATTTTTTTTTAAAATTTATGAAATTCACATACATACTAGACTTGTGGATACATCACTGGACATCCAAATATATAGCAGAGGAATGTATAAGAGAGGATAGGACATGTTGATACATAGGAGATCGGGATGTGTCCAATAGGAGATTTTATGTATCTGTGAGGGGAGGGATGTATGATGTATCAGAGAGGGAATGAATATATCCGAGAGGGAGATAGTGATGTATCAGTGAGAAGAGATTGATATATCCTAGAGGGAATTTTAAATTTTTTTCTAAATGGTAGAAAATTTTAGCAATTATGGTCAAAATAAGATGTGTTTAGTAATTTTTCTATAAAAGCAATAATTATCCATGAAATTTAACAAAAAACGAACATACCGAATCATCTTCCCAGTATTGACATTCTTGCTCCAACATAGCTTTTATTATGCACTATTTTCTATTAATTGTCGAATTATATAGAAGATTTATAGCAGACACAACAATACTACCAAAATTGGCCAAGTTCTTGGTATCCTTTGTAAGTGTAGAGTGATAAATATAGCCAATATATCTTTGTTGAAATGCAATCTCACATTGAAAAGAATTTAATTGTGCTATGTATCCTGCAGCATTCACGCCATAATATTGATGTTCCTTCAGAAAATGCTCCTCCGCGGCTCTTAAAGTACGAATGGTTGATTGATAAGTAACAAAACAATATTCATATATATCTTTTAAATTTTGATCGCTTGTCTGGTTAATAAAGGTGTGAATCTTTTTTGTTGTCTCGGAGGCGTTAGTCAATGTTAAGTTGATGGCTTCTCGTGTCAACTCATAAGTACTCCTATGAGGATTTAGGCCAAAAACTCGCAAGCAAAATCTTGGATTTTTGGATTTGATGCACACTTTGGCCAAAGGGTTACTTGTACTTGGTGTTATGAAGAAACCAACAATTAGACATAAGACTAATATTGAACCAAAGGGAGAAGAAGAAGAAAAAGATGATGATGTTGCCATTGTCTTGTTTTTGCTAATTTTCCTCTTTAGATTAGTGGATTTGTAGTAATTTTTATAAAGTTGAAATTCAATCTAAATGTAGCTATATCTCAAGAAGATTGTGTGCAATAATGTGTGAGAGAATAATGTTCATTTAAGTAGATCATGTAAAATTCTAAATTATCATTGATTTAATTGAATTTCTATATATATTCATTTTTATGCCATGTTTAGATTTTTCCATTTTGGTTTAACCTTCAAAAACTTTATGTATATTAAGAAATTTATTTATTTCACAATCTGTTCATCTTGAATAATTTCCTTCCCTTAAGGTCTTATATTTAAAATTTTTGGTAAAGTGGGGTGTATCATATTAATAAACTAATTTCTTTTTTTTTTTAAAAAAATCATATCAATAGAATTCAAAGCTTACCTCTCTTGTTTATTTTCAATTTTTTTTTTACACACAGAAAAGTATCTTTATAGAAAGAGCACAAGCAATTAACTTCCCATTCGTCTAAAAAAAATATATTTCTTTTATAAGATATTTTTTTGAAAAAAGGAAAAGAAAGGAGTCAATGTAGTTTGGCTTTGCCATTAAAAAGCTACACTTATATTTCAACTAGTTACTGAATCCAGTGCAATATTTATTAATTGTAGCTTAATGATTAAAAAATTTTAAACTTTTATTTTAAAATAAATTATAACTTTTATCTTAATTTTATTAGCAATATCGTAAAATCACCAAGAAGTTGCTTTAAATAGATTAAATTTAAAAATTTCCAAAATATTTTTATGGGTCCTTCAATTGTGAAAATTAGTTGTTAGCGGTAATATAATCACTAAGCAATTGCATTTAAAAATATTAAATTAAAAAATTTCTGAAATATTTTTATGAGTCCTATTAATTTAAAATAACTGAACAATTGAAGTAGCTAGAAAATTATTTATGAGGGGCAATAACTAATCAAAGCGATATAGTGAAATTACAGTTGAAGTTACTGAGAAAATTATTATGAAATCGTAGTTGAAGCTACTTGAAAATTATTTAATTATTAGGGGCAAGATTGTAGAATCATAATTGAAGTAAGTTGCGGCGTTAAGAAGATTGATAAAAAAAATCACAAAATATTTTTTTGGACCCCGCATAATGTATAAGAGGAAAAAAGCAACTCAAGCAGGCACGTCTACGGAGAGGTACCTGCTTGCTGCCCCAACTCCCACTTATTAAATAAGAGAATATTTTACATTTTCAATTTTTGGTTTTGGTATTTGTCTACTGTGGTCTATCAAGGGAAAAATATAAGATTCCAAAAATATAACTCATGAAGACTTTTGGTACTTGTCCTAATTGATAAATAGCTTAAGGTTAGGTGGAATAACAAGCTATATAGTTAATAGTTTATATTAGTGTCTGCTAAAGTTTCTCTAGGTAAGTCATAGAACTAGGTCTTTTTGAATTTTGCGGTCTTTGTTTCTTGACTTGGTCAAGGAGAGAAATAAAGTTTTGCAAGGTTGTTCATTGATGTCTTGTCTTGTGTATTCTTGTAGTTGATGGTCTATCTATAAAGTTGACCATCAACTGCAACAAATAAAGGTACGGATACATAAGAAGACACCAACGAACAACCTTGCAGAACTTTACTTCTCTCCTCGACCGAGACAAGAAAATAAATACCCCAAAACCCAAAAAGACCAAGTTCTATGACTTACCTAGAGAAGCTTTAGTATACACTAATATAAAATAGGGAAAAGGAAATATGTCATCAAACTTTAACAAAAGGTTCATTATGTCATCCATTAAAAGTTTCGCTCAAATATGTCATTACTGTTAAGGAAAAGGTTCATCCATACCATTATTTTTTAACAGTTTACACATGACATGTTTTAATTTGACCACATCATTTTTTTAAAGGAAAACAAATTTTAAACAAAATTTAAAAAAAATCCACCCAAATAAAGACCCAGCAAATTAAAAAAAAAAAAGGACCCCATAACCCTCACAATTCTTCAATTAATGGTGTAAATGTATCTTTAGATGTTTTTTTAAGTGCTTTAAGTTATCATTCTTCAGATTTTTTTAAATCTTTACTTGAAGGAAAAATCTATACTTCAAAGAGTTAAAGCATCTGAGGATACACTTACATCATTAATCGAAGAATTGTGAGGGTAATGAGTTTTTTTAAATAATTTGGTGGGCCTTTATTTGGGTGGATTTTTTTTTCTTAATTTTATTTAGAATTTGTTTTCTTTAAAAAAATGATGTAGCTGAGTTAAAACATGTCATATGTAAAAGGTGATTTTGCAAAACTATTGTTAAAAAATAATGGTCCTTAACAACAATGACATATTTGAGCCAAACTTTTAATGAATGGCATCAATGAACCTTGTTGTCACGTCCCGAGTGGGTACCCTTGGTGTGACCGGCACTTGAAGAAACATTTACTGATTCCTCAAGATAATGACTTGACCTCATCGTCACATCAACTCGACAACGGAAGAATAACTCAGAAAGTATAACTCAAAAAGTAAGACATCAAATGCAAGAAGATAAATAAGTGCATAACTCTACTGTATCAATAGCTAATAATAAAAATAAGTTTGGATACAAAATACTCATTAAATATTCTACTCCATTGTCTATGCAGCCTCTACTAAATTGTGTAGAATGGTGCCATGACAGGTCAGGGACACCTCAAATCAAATAAAATGAAGTACTCAACAATAATAAGAAGATAACAGGGCTCTTACGGAATGTAAGGATGGCTCACCAACTCTGAAAGAGTACTGAATGGGACCTCAATGATGCGCGAGCTAAAGTCCTCTGTCACTTGTATCTGCACCATAAAATGATGAAGGTCCAAATAGACGTCAATACATGGAATATACTGGTATGTAAAATGGCTCAAGAAAATAAAGTGTGACCTACTGAACTTGACTCAACAACTCATGCTCGACTCAATATGCAAGTTTTATAGAAAAATCATGCTTTTAAAATAAGCTCAGTAAAATGGACTCAGTTTGAAATCGCATGCTCAAATCAATGTTGCTTGGGAGTTTCTCTTAAGCAACATCCTCATCCTACCACATTTAATTAGGTGATGCAACACGAATCAGCATCATTGTTACGCTCGCCCTTAACTCGCCACGAAAAAGGGCGATCAACTCTCTCTTGGATCCAGGGTAAATGACCATTTGCGGGACTAGAGTCGCCAGGCTAGCTGTAACAACTATCCTACGCTAGTAATGTAATTTTGTGGGTTAAAGTAGAAGTGTACTCTCTCCCCGCTTAGTGCTCGATACTACTCCCAAGACTAAAATATGCTGGACTCCTCAATCAACTCATCAATCAACTCAAAACTCTACTTTTATTTGGGGTATCTCATTTCAACTCATCTCAGTCATTCATCAATTCATTCAGTCAATGCAAGCCATCAAGTTTAACTTAGACTCAAACAGCTATTTAGACACACTCAATTTGCTCATCATCTAATGCAAGCAAGATACTCATGTGTAGCAATATACATGACTTAATGCAACATGCTTTTCGTACTCATTCATGATCAAATTACTCAACTCAAAATGTTCAATTTACATTAACTCAAATATTCAATGATATGAATAAAATTTCATAAAATCATATGATTTAGGGTTCAGGCTATCAAGTATGAAATACATGTACCAATCTCTCAGTAAATAATCATGCAATGTAGTAGATTACCTCATGTAGTATTATAAGATCTCATGATAAATGCAAGGATTTCAATATTAGGATAGTAAAATTTCACGTAATCTCAACTCTTTTTATCAAAATCTTGACTCAAGAAGATGATGAAGAGGTGTGTGAAAGAAATGATTTCACACTGTGGTAAGCCTTACATACCTGAGAATGAAGGGAAATCAATCTTCAACTCAATCCTTACTTTTGAGTGAAAACTCTACCTTTTTCCTCCTCTCCTCTTATTCTCAAGGAAACCCAAGGTGTGGAATGAGTAATGAATGCCCTTAGGGTTTATTTTAGGACCTCATTCATGTATGAAAACATCTAGGGTTTAGTGAAATAGGTTATGGAATAGACAAAAATACTCCTCATTAGAACTACTGACAGAGTCTACGAAACCCCATATATGAATCGTAGAGCAATCTATGAGTCATAAGGTACACTCATAGACTAGAAGTCTGAATATCCTGGGTCACTGGAAATTGATAAGAAACCTTGGTCTATGAGTCGTAGTCCGGTCTACGAGTCGTAGCCCACAATTCTTGAATAATGGGATTGGAAATTAGTCTAACTAGAATTCATCATGAAATCCATCTCTATGAGTCGTAACAGGTTCTACGAGTCGTAAACTCATCTTGTAATGTTGAAGGGTCTTGAAAGTTGAGTTACTAGAATTAGGTAGAAAACCTGGCCTACGAGTCATAAAATTCCCTACAACTCGTAAACTTCCCTCGTAATCCTGCTTCTGCAACTTCTCTTAAATTCTGTTTTAGCAATTCTCTACACAAGCTAATCCAAATCAGATAGAAGGAATATGAGGAGTGTTACATTATCTCCCCCTTGGGATTATTCATCCTTGAATGAAGAAAAAACTAGGGAGATGGGCTCAAGACATGAATCCCTTTATGGACTCTAACAATCAATAGGATTTCAACTCACTCATGCAATCAAGCAAACAAATAAGAGAACTTAGCAATTAAGACATTCAAACAATCTATAAGTCACATCAATCCTCTCTCGGACTCTAGAACTCAATTCTTTATGACATGGAAAGTGAAAAGAGGATTCAAGGAATGAATATTTAAGAATTTAGAGGAATTCATTACCATCAACTCTCCCATTATCAGCAGGATAGAACAAATGAGGGTACTTGGCCTTCATGTCCTCCTCCACCTCCCAAGTAGCTTCTTCTACAAATTGATTTCTCCGCAATACTTTGACGGATGCAACTTCTTTTAGTTCTTAACCTTCGAACCAGTCGATCAAGGATTTGAACAAGAATCTCCTCATAACTTAGGTTGTCCTTCACTCCAATACTTTCAACAGGCACAACTAACTGCGGATCTCCCAAACACTTCTTAAGCATGAAATGAGGAAGAGTAGGTAGATGGCCTTTAATTCTGGGGCTAGCTCCAACTCATAAGCTACATTGCCCACTCTCTTTATGATATGATAAGGGACAATGTACCTCGGAATTGACTTTCCTTTCTTTTCGAATCATATCGCACCCTTCATGGGTGACACCTTTAAATACACCCAATCATTGACCTTAAACTCCAAGTCTCTCCTTCTAACATCTGTGTAGGATTTCTGTCTACTCTGTGAAGTCCTCAACCTCTCTCGAATGATCTTCACCTTCTCCATGGCTTGATAAACCAAGTATGGTCCAATCAACTCTACTTCGCATATCTCAAACCATCCAATCGAAGACCTACACCTCCTCCTGTAGAGTACCTCATATGGGGCCACCTGAATACTCGAATGAAAACTGCTGTTGTAGGCAAACTCTATCAATGGCAAGTGGTTATCCCAATTACCTTTAAAGTCAATGGCGCAAGCTCTCAACATATCGTCAAATGTCTGAATAGTGCGTTTTGCATGACCGTCTGCTGAGGGTGAAAAGCAGTGCTAAGGAGCTCCTTCGTACCCAAACCATTCTGAAAGGACCTTTAAAATTAGGCAGTAAATTGAGATCCTTTGTCTAGGATGATAGATAAAGGGACTTCATGCGATCTAACAATCTCCCTTGTGTATAATTGGGCATAATCCTCTGCAGTGTCAGTTGTCTTAATTGCCAAGAAGTGGGTTGACTTAGTCATCCTGTCAACTATCACCCAAATCGAATCATGTTGTCTGCCGGAACTCAGTAAACCAATGATGAAGTCCATATTGATCATCTCCCATTTCCACTCCGAAATCTCAAAGTTTTGAGCCACACCACATGCCCTTTGGTTCTCAACTTTAACTTGTTGACAATTTGTGCACTTGGAAATGAACTCAGTAATATCTCTCTTCATTCTTCCCCACCAGTCAATTTCCCTCAAGTCATGGCATATTTAGTAGACCCTAGGTGGATGGAATATCCGGAGCTGTGGGCCTCTGCCATAATCCTCTCTTTAACACCATCAACATAGGGAACACATAGTCTACCTTGATACCTCAATACTCCATTTCCCCCTTTGAAGAAAGCCATCAACTTCTGCTTATGTACATCCTCCTTCAACTGTAGTAAAATGGGATCTTGATCTTGTTTCTCCTTCATCTCTACTACTAGAGATGAGGCAGATCCATTATGTGCAATAAATCCTCCTTTGCCTGATTCATCTAATTGGACTCCTAATCTTGTCAGTCTATGGACCTCCTTGGCTACTTCTCTCTTCTCCTTCTCCACATGGGTAGTGCTTCCCAGGGACAACCTGCTAAGAGCATTAACAACCACGTTAGCTTTGCCTGGATGGTACAGGATGCTCATGTCGTAGTCCTTGAGAAATTTACATCAATATGTGCTCTATACAAATAGTGGCGCCATAGCTTGAGAGCAAACAACACCGCTGCCAACTTTAAGTCATAAGTGTGATAGTTCTTCTCATGTACCTTAAGTTGTCTAGCAGCATAGGCAAAAACCTTTCCCCTCTGCGTCAGTACACATCCCAACCCCACTCTTGACGTGTCATAATAAATCATGAACCCATCTGTTCCATCAGGCAAGGTCAACACGGGTGCTCTAGTTAATCTCGCTTTCAACTCTAGGAAACTTTTCTCACACTCGTCGGACCAATGGAACTTGACCTTCTTCTGGGTCAGCTTGGTTAATGGTATGGGTAGGGAAGAGATCCCTTCAACAAGCCTTCGGTAATAGCTAACTAATCCTAGAAAACTCCTTATCTCTGTCAGTGAAGTTGGTCTTGTAGTTCTTGACCGCCTTAATCTTTTGAGTATCTACTCGAATTCCACCTCTAGAAATCACATGACCCAAGAAAGCCACCGATTTAAGCCAAAACTCACAGTTGGAAAACTTTGCATATAACTCATTATCTCGGAGTGTCTGAAAGTAACCCTAAGGTGATTGGCATGCTCCTCCTCATCACTGGAATACATCAAGATATCATCAATGAACAAAATCACGAACATGTTGAGATACTGTCTGAATACTCTGTTCATCAAATCCATAAAGGCTGCGATTGCATTTGTCAACCCAAAAGACATTACTAAGAACTCAAAGTGACCATATCGAGTTTGAAAAGCCATCTTCGAAACATCACATTCTCTCACTTTCAACTGATGATAGTCTGATCTGAGGTCAATCTTAGAGAAAATAGTAGCACTCTAAAGTAAATCAAACAAATCATCAATCCTCAGAAGGGGATACTTATTCTTGATGGTCACCTTATTCAATTAGAGGAGTCAATACACATCCTCAGAGAGCTCTTTATTTCGCACAAAAATGACCAGTGCACCTCATGGGGAGACACTTGGTCTTATAAATCCTTTCTCTAACAAATTCCTCAACAGCTCTATCAACTCTTTTAACTCTGCAGGGGCCATTCTATATAGTGAAACAGAAATAGGTTGGGTTTTGGGTAGTGTGTCAATTCCGAAATCAATCTCCCTATCATGAGGGACTCCAAGCAATTCCTTAGGAAATTCACTCACAATCCGAACAGACTCAAGAAAAAGGGGCTCAAAATCATCAGATTTAACTCACATAAGGTGATAGATACATCCCTTAGAGATCAGTTTTCGAGCTTTAAGGTAAGAAATAAACTTACCCTTAGGTGCAACAAAATCTCCTCTCCACTCAATAATAGGCCTATTCGGAAACTGAAACTTAAAAGCCCGAGTTTAGCAATCAACAGAGGCATAGCAGGAGTGAAGCTAATGCATACCAAGGATCACATCAAATCAACCATCTCTAGATCAATCAAATCAACAAGAGTATCCCTATGATAGATGGACACCACACAATCTCTATAGGTTCTCTTAGCTCGAATGAATGCACCAATAGGAGTAGAAACAGAAAATGGCTCAAGAAAACTCTTAGGAGGAATCTCAAATCTACTTGCCACATATAGCATCACAAAAGAACAAGTTACACCCGGATCAAGTAAAGCATAGCAAGGAAAGGTAAAGACTCGAAGCATACCTATCATAACATCTGGTGCAACCTCCTGCTCCTGTCGGTTTCCCTTCGCGTACAGATAGTTTGTCCCATTGCCTGCACCTGTGTAACACCTCTCTGATTACACTTTGCTGGTGGTGCTGTGGTAGAAATCTGGGCATTATTGCCCCACATTGGACATTCCCTTTGAAAGTGACACTGTTGCAAGCATTTCTTCCATCTCTTACTCTCCCAAATCCATCTTGCCATATTTCCCATAAGGTGGCTTCCCTTTAGAGCCAAGAGTCATACTTTCTTGAGATCGTGCACCTTGTGGTCTAAAGTTGACTGACCTTGGGACCTCTGATCATATCTGTGGCTCGAGGGTGGTCCACTAGCAGAAGATGGTGTATAGCTAGAGGACCTCTTCCGGAAGTAGGACTTATCTCCCTTACTTTGCTTGCTCAGACTAGGCTTAGGCCCTGCTGATCTAGCCTTCTTACTCAAATATTCCTCTCTGTCTTTCTTCTTATCCTCCTCAGTCTGTGGGGCATACACCATCATTCCGTAGATATCTATGCCTAGAATCAATAATGCCACCTTGCACTCTCTCTTCACCTGACTGCCCAAACCAAATACAAATTTTCTTATTCTTGCTCTCATATCCGGAATCATCTCTAGGGCATACCTGGACAGCTATATGAATTTCACGCTATACTCTTTCATAGTCATCCCCTCTTGCTTCAAATTCACAAACGTTTCAATCTTTGCCTTTCTCAACTCCTGAGGAAATAGGTGATCAAGAAAAGCACTCTGGAACTCATCCAAGTACCAGGCTTAGCATTAATCACCTTGACTCGCCTCCCACTGGTTGTACCAAACATTGGACAATCGTTGAGCTAGTAGGCAGCAAGCTCATTCAGTACTTTCCACATCTCATCAATAAAGTTCTGAGGGTCCTCCTCAACCTTAAACCCAGTGTAGTCATATGGGTTCATCCTCAAAATGTCTACCAGTCTGGAGGCAGCTATTGGCTCATGAGAGCTAGAATTAGGGATTTGTGAACCTTGGTTCCCGCTCTGGGCAGCTACCAATTGGGTAAGCATAGCAATAACTCCTTTAAAGTCAACCTCTATGGTAGGAGAAAGGTGGAGCAGTAGGCGTCACAGGAACACTAGTAGTCCTGGGCAGTCAACCTCGGCCCTTCATTTCTATTTGAGGAGGCACCTCTGAAGTAGGGTTCTCAGCAGTGCTAGCTGAATTATTCCTCTAGTTTACAATGCGTCTAGGAGGCATGATCTACAATCGCGTAATGCATGAATTAGAAAAGAATTTAATAGAGTTTTCAACTCTACTGCATGAACTCAGATCACAAGAAAGGGTAACTGTTCCTAATGCCCTATAGTCTCCTGTTTATTAAGTGTGGTGCACAACACACTCTTAAACAAGACTCTATTAGACACAACTTCATGAACTTCCAAGGACTCTTGAACTCTGTGCTCTAATGCCAAGTGTGCCATGCCCCGGGTAGGTACCCTTGGCGTGGCCGGCACTTGAAGAACCATTACTGATTCGCCAAGAGTACCACTTGGCCTCATCCTCACATCAATTCGACAATGGAAGAATAACTCAGAAAGTAAGACATCATATGCCAGAAGATAAATAAGTGCATAACTCTACTGTATCATAGATTATAATAAAGATAACTTTAGATACAAAATACTCATTAAATACTCTACTCCACTATCTATGAAGCCTCTATTCAACCGTCTAGAATGGTGCCATGGCAGGCCAAGGACACCTCCAATCAAAGAAAATAAAGTACTCAACAATAAGAAGAAGATAACAGGGCTCCTCCAGAATGTAAGGAGGGTTCACCAATGTGGAAGTTTACTGAACTGTACCTAAACTATATGCGGGAAGAAGTCCTCTATCACCAGTACCTCCATCATAAAACGATGCAAGTCCAAATGAACATTAGTACATGAAATGTACTGGTATATAAAATGGCTCAAGCAAATAAATCTCGACTTACTCAACTTGACTCAACAACTTATGGTCGACTCAATATGCAAGTTTTATTGAAAAATCATGCTTTTAAAATAGGCTTTGCAAAATGGGCTCAGTTTGAAATCTCATGCCCAAATCAATGTTGCTTGGGAGTTTCTCTTAACTGACATCCTCATCCCGCTACCTTTAATTAGATGATGCACAATGAATCAACATCGTTGCTATGCCCGCCCTAAACTTGCCACAACAAAGGGTGATCAACTCTCTCTTGGATCCAAGGTAAATGTCCACTTATGAGACTAGAGTCGTCAGGGTAGCTGTAACAACTATCCTATGCTAGCAACATAGTTTTGTGGGTTAAAGTAGAAGTCTACTTTCTCCCCACTTGGTGTTCGATACTCTTCTCAAGACTAAAATATGCTCGACTTCTCAATCAACTCATTAATCAACTCATAAATCAACTCAAAACTCAACCCCTTTTTGGGGTATCATCTCAACTCATCTCAGTCATTCATCAACTCATTTAACCAATGCAAGTCATCAAGTTTAACTCAGACTCAAATGGTAATTTAAACTCACTCAATTTACTAATCATGTAATTGAAGAAAGATATTCATGTGTAGCAATATACATGATTCAATGCAACATTCTCATCACATTCATTCATGCTCAAATTACTCAACTCTAAATGCTCAATTTGCATTAACTCAAATATTCAATGATACGAATAGAATTTCGTAAAATCATATGATTTAGGGTTTATGCTATCAAGTATGAAATACATGTACCAATCTCTTAGTAAATAATCATGTAATGTAGTAGATTACCTCATGTAGTATTACAAGACCTCATGATAGATGCAAGGATTTCAATATTAAGATACTAAAATTTCTCATAATCTCAACTCCTTTTCCCAAAATCTTGACTCAAGAAAATGATGAAGGGGCATGTGAAGGAAGAGATCAATATCACACTTTTGTAAGGCTTACATACCTGAAAATGAAGTTAAATCAATCTTCAACTCAATCCTTGCTCTTGAGTGAAAACCCTAGCTTCTTTTTCTCCGCTTGTTCTCAAGGAAACCCAAGGTGTGGAATGAGTATTGAATGCCTTTAGGGTTTATTTTAGTACCTCATTCAAGTATAAAAACATCTAAGGTTTAGTGGAATAGGTTGTGGAATACACAAAAATACCCATCATTAAAATTGTTGACAGGTTTTACAAAACCCCGTATATGACTCGTAGAGCAATCTACAAGTCGTAAGGCACTCTTGTAGACTAAAAGTCTGAAAATACTAGGTCACTGGAAATTGATACGAAACCTTTATTTACGAGTCTAGTCTTGTCTACGAGTCGTAGCCCACCTTTCGTGAACAATGGGATTGGAAATTAGTCTCACTGGAATTCGTCAGGAAATCCACCTCTATGAATCGTAAATACATCTCGTAATGTTGAAGAGACTTGAAACTTGAGTTACTGGAATTAGGTAAGAAACCTGGTCTATGAGTCATAAAACTCCCTACGACTCGTAAACCTCCCTTGTAATCCTACTTCTATAATTTTTCTCAGATTTTTTTCAGTAATTTTCTGCACAAGCTCATCCAAATCAGATAGTAGGAATATAAGGGGTGTTACACTTTTGTTAAAATTTGATGGCATATTTGAGACTTTTCCTTGTAAAACATTAACTATATAGCTCGTTATTTCACCTAACCTAAAGCTATTTTTGGAAAATATAAGATTACAAAAACACAACTCATGAAGACTTTTGGTATTGTCCTAATTGATAAATTGCTGAAGGTTAGGTGAAATAACGAGCTATATAGTTAATAGTTCTTATTATTGTCTGCTAAAGCTTCTCTAGGAAACTTATAGAACTTGGCCTTTTGGGTTTTGTAGTATTTATTTCCTTCACTTGATCGAGGAAAGAAATAAAATTCTGCAAGGTTGTTCATTGGCGTCTTATCTTGTGTATTCTTGCATTTGATGGTCTAACTGTAAAGTTGACCATCAACTGCAATAAATAGAGGTACGGATAGATAAGACTAGACATCAACAAACACCATGCAGAATTTTACTTCTCTCCTTGACCAAGACAAGAAAATAAAAGTCGCAGAACCCAAAAAGACCAAGGTCTATGACTTACCTAGAGAAGATTCCAAAAATATAACTAATAACGTTGCAACCTTGGTCTAGTTGGATCAGTAGAGCATAATGTCGTGTGTTATTTCATATATACTAAATTATTTTTGGAAAACAAGTTGGTTTTTAATTTTTTTCATATTTGATTGACGAGTGAAAATATTTTTTTGAAAAATATAATTGTTTGGTTTGTAAATAAAAAATTATTTTTCAAGAAATATCTTTTTTTTACTAAGAAGTAGAAAATACTTTTTGACTCGAAAACTAACTTAAATAATTAGAACCCAACACGACATCCAAACCGAGAAACAATCTTGATGATGGATTTGAGATTCAATCCCAACACTTAACTAAGGATCTGACCTCGACTCCCTGTTAGACCCCGTAGTTGAGGTAATTGGGGCTAAGTGTCAATTTGGAAACTAGTGCGGATATTGTGTAATTTAGTGAAAATAAGTTTCGGTGCCTAATTAAAGGTTTTGGGGCAATTGAAAGGTGAATTTTAAAATTTAGAATCGGAAGTCCTTATAAGGATCCATTTGAAAAAGT
>JAPFFP010000094.1:593204-605535 GCA_026153255.1 Solanum medicagineum | reverse complement strand
TTTCGTTTGACTATGATCATAAGTTATATCTGTGTGTTGTCTGGTCGCTGCTGATTTTCTTTGCAGGTGGGTTTAGTCAGTAAAACAGAGGGAACTCTGCCGGATTTTCTGTATAATTATTTGTAGTAATTTGTGCTTTCGTATCAGAAATGGTGCCTAATCGGCACTAGTCACGGCCCCGGGGGTCGGGTCGTGACACTCCCAACCCGAGACCTAACATTCAAATTAGGATCCAACCACAAAATCCAAATTAAGACATGACCTCAATGATCGCTTCAAGATCTGACTATGAGATCCAAGCCAAGATCTAATCCCCACTCCCAACTCAGGACTCAACATTCAAATTGGCATCCAACCCTAACTCCTAACATGAGATTTGATTTACGAATCAGAATTTGACCCCAACACTTGACTCAAAACCCAAATTTCACCTTGACATAGAGAACCTAGACCAACTCCAACTCTCAACTCAAAATCCAACTTTCAAACTAGGAACCAACCCTATTCTCAATTCAGGACCCGGTCTAGAATCAAGACCCAATCTTGACCCACGACACCACTCTCAACCTAGAATTTGACTTCTGAATTGGGATCTTATTTCGACTCTTGATTAAAATTCTGACTTTCACATCGGGATCTGACTCTTGATTCCTAATTTAGAATCCGCTTTCAAATTAGGACCCAATCCTAACCTCCAAACTTAGACTCGATCGTAAGTTTTGACTTTAGACTCGACTTTCAAACTAGGATCCAACCTTGACTTTTAAATCTAGATCCGATTCTAATTCTGAATTTGGAACTCAACTTCAAGACAAGACTCAATCTCGACCCCAATTTGAGCTTCAACCCCAAATCTTTACTAGGACTCTACTTTCGAACCCTGATCTAACCATAACTCAAGACTCGAGACTCAACTTTGATTTCATCCCTAGACTTGAGAGTCGACTCTGACTTTACAATTCAAGACTCGACTTCTAAATTGGGACCCGACTCCAACTCCAAACTCGAGACTCAACTTTTAAGTCGAGATTCAATGCCAACTCTTGACTCAGAACCCAAATCTTAAATCGGGATATGACCGCGAGACTCGACTATTATACTGGAACTTGATCCCAACATCAAACTTAAATCAAATTTTTTAATGAGATCTCATCCTGATACTCAATCCTAATACTCGATCTTGGAAATCGATTCGAGACATTAACCTGCCACTTAACCTAGAATCTGATCTCAACCTAAACCCCACTCTGACACCCGACTCAAAAGCCTTCTCTAACATCTGACTCAAAATCTCACCCTGACACTCTACCTAAGATCCAACCTCAAATCTTGACTTGGATTCGGCGCTCAAATCAAGGTCCAACTCCAATCTAACTCAAGTCAATTTAGGATTTAGGAGTTGGGTCTCAAATTGAGGTTGACAGTTGAACCGAATAAAGATTCAAGAAGCGGATCTCGGATTAATATCAAGAATCAGCACCCGAGACTTTAGTTAGGAGGGAAACTAAAATAAGAGGTTGAAAAACAGTAAGTCATTTTAGTTGGGGGGAAAAACTAAAACTAAAATAAGAGGTTGAAAAAGAGTGAGTCATTTTAGTTAGGGGGGAAAAACTAAAGTGAGAGAGGGGAAAAACTAAATGTTTCTCTTGAAGGTAAGTCATTTTTCTTGAATTTAAAGAAAATAAGTTGATTCGGAAATTATTTAACCTAATCTTATTAAGTGGAATATGTGTTTCTTCATACAATCACACGAAGGGAGAGGAAGAATAAGATGATGATGTTGTCATTGTCTTGTTTTTTGCTCATTTCCCCTTTAGATTGGTGGATTTTAGTAATTATATAAGGGTTAAAATTTAATGTAACCGTAGCTATTTCTCACAAAGATTGTAAGCAATAATCTGTGAGAGAATATTGTTCATTTAAGTAGATTATGTATATGATGTCAAAAAATAAAAAGTAGATTATGTATATTCTGAATTATTGTTGATTTAATTAAATTCCTATATATATTCATTTTTATGCTATGTTTAGATTTTCCATTTTCCTTTAACTTACAAAAAGGGATCAAATCAATATAATGCAATGCTTACCTCTCTTAATTTATATTTAAAATCATATAATTTTTTTTTTAAATGGGCATAAGCAATTAACTGCCCATTCGTATAAAAAATTATATATTTTCATAAAATATTATTTTTTTTTAAAAAGGAGAAAAGAAGGGAGTCAATGTAATTTTCCTTTGGTGGGATATATTATTAACCATGTATTTGTGTTATAGTATTTTATATTTGATCTCTTGTAAAGACTTTGTATGTTATTTTGTTTATTGTAATAAAAGTATTTATTTGATACCATTATGTACTTATACTCCCATTTGAATGGCGAGTCCTGAATTGGAAATTTTATTTATGTTTTTAATATAAATAAACAGAGGGAGTATATTATTTGATCCACAACTATTGAATCGAGTAGCTACACATAAGTTCTATTATGCATCTTCCCCGATCTCATACTATCAATGTCAAAAATTGTCATGGGTAATCAAAATAATACCTTAATTTAACAAATCATTTTCCCAGTGGCGGAATGTAGCTCTGTTTGATAAATGTCCACATCTTCACCCTAGTAACGAGAGTTCGAATTTCACTCTATTCCCCTTTAAAAAATACAAAATTAAAAAAAAAATCATTTTCTTATTGACATTCTTGCACTAACACAAAACTTTTACTACATACTATTGTTTTACTAATGTAGAATTATATAAAAGATCAACAGCAGAAACAATAATACTACCAAAAATCCCCAAATTCTTGTTCTCCTTTGTAAGGGTGGATTCATAAGCATAACCTAATTTTCCTTGAAATTCAATCTCACATAGAAAAGCATTTACTTGGGCTCTATTTCCTATAACACTCACAGCACCATATAGACCATCCTTCAAAAAGTACCCATCTGCATCTTCTAAACCATCAACGACCGATTGGTAATACTTCAAACATTTGTTATATATCACGTTTAAGTCATGGTGTTTTGCCTGATCTATAAAGATGTGAATCTTGTTTACCGTCTCATAGGCATTTGTCAATGCTAAGTTGATAGCCTCTTGTGTCAACTCAAAAGGTCTCCTATGAGGATTTAAGCCAAATACTTGCAAGCAAAACTTTGGATTCTTGGATTTGATGCATATTTTGGACAAGGGGTTACTTGTACTTGGTGTTATTAAGGAACCAACAATTATACATAAGACTAGTGTTGAGCCAAAGGAAGATGAAGAAGAAGATGCGACCATTGTCTTGTTTTTGCACATTTTCCGCTTTTGATTGATGAATTTAAAGTAATTTTATAAGGGTGAAAATCAATGTAATCTCAAGATGATTGTGTGCAATAATGTGTGAGAGAATTTTTTAATTAAGTAGATTATGTAAAGATCTAAAATATCATCAATTTAATTAAATTTCTATGTGTGTTCATTTTTATGTCATATTAGACTATCCATTTTTATGTGTATTTAGAAATTTATTTAGTTCACAACCATTTGCGGTTGAATGATTCCCTTTCATCAAAGTCTTATATTTAAATATGAAATAAAACTTAGGTTGATATTAATCTCAATAGACCTCAATGTTTACCTTATTTGTTTAATACATTATAGTTTTTTAAAAAAATAAAATAAAATACTTTATTAGTATAGTGGAAGGAAGATAAGGGATTCAACGTAATTTGTTTGTGCCATTAATAAAAGTTCATAACTTTAATATTTCAAATTTTAAATTTATTAACAATCAAGAGGAAGTATTAAACAATGAGACACAAATAATCCTTAAATTACAAATCCTTTATGTATTTTTGGTCAAATAAGGGGAATGCAATATTGATAAAAGATTGATAATATTATAAAGTATTTGTAAAACATCTTTCAGTGTCTTACTCTAATGAGATGATAAAAAAAGTTGCGGCTCAGTTGTTAATAGATGGAAAATGGAATGAGACTAGGTTGAGGAAGGCTTTTCTTCAGAGTTGGTGATAGAGGTAAATGCGTCAGCTGACTCTGATTATGCTTGTTGGATGCCTACTATGTCTAGAAAATTTCAGTGAAGTCAGCATGGAAAATCTTAAGGATTCTAGCTCATTCATATGAGTATTTTGATAAAATATGGAAGAAAGGTTTATCTTTTAAGGTGTCTTTCTTTATTTGGAGGCTGTTTAGAAAAAGAATTTATATTGGGAAATTTTTTACTAGAATTGATGTGGTGGATGAAGTCCTTTGTTGTTGTTATGATCAAATGGTAGATGAAACTTTTTACTATTTGTTTCTGACCTGTCCTACAGCACAATAGGTTTGAAATTTTTTCTCAAAGGGTGCAGGGACTCAGTGCCCCTATAATGACCTAAAGGAGAGCATTATAAATGATGGACCGTAAAGGGTTCTAGCAAATTAAAGTATGTCTTAAAATGTTGTCCTTGTTTTGTTTTATAGGCTTTAAGGAAAAGGAGAAATAAGAAAAAGCATGAGAGAGTTGTAGCATTCATGGAGTGGTATTGAAAATTAGTAGGAATCTCCACAGATAGCTAGATTTAAATATCCTTGGCTAAGGAACATTCCACAAGAGTGAGGCTGGTTTGGTGGATCATTTGGGAGGGTATAAACTCATTGTTGTCCTAAACTAATTTTTTAGAATTGTCCTTCAGAGGAATGATTTAAATGCAATTCAGATGGTTCGTCTAAAGGAAATCCTGGCCTTAGTGCATGTGGCTTCTATATAAGAAATTGGCAATGTGAGTGTATTTATACAGCCTCATTTGAGATAGGAGAGAAGGCTAGTTTGGAGGCAGAATTGTGGGCTTTAGAGGAAGGTCTCAAACACTGTGTTGTGAAGAATTGAGTGCCTGTAGTGTTGAAAACTGATTCTCTTATGGCTTTCAATTGTTTGTCTGGTAATTGGGAGATACCACTTGCTCAATGTCTTATGATGATATAGCATTTGATTTTTCTAAAGTACAAGCATAGATCCTTTACTGTTCCAGCTGATTGTTCTTCCTTGTCTTCTCAGGTATGCTCACTGCTCTTTCATGGGTTTTCTGATCTATGCAACCACAAGCCTTCCCCTAACATTGCTTATCAATAGATTGAGCCCTAAAAAGGAGTTAATACCACTGTCCAACAAGCAAAATAGGGCTTCGTTCGTGTTTGTCAGGTACCCATCTCTGCTTCTATCGCTGTAACTACAGAATTCCTCTTTATCTTAAGCATCATATATTGTACGACTGATTCTGCATCTTTGTGATTCTAACGTATGGTATCTGCTTCATATCCATTACTATTAATGCTCGTCCTTGTTTTAGAACCTGACGAATAGATTGAAGTTAATTTGTTTTGTTCCTGCAAAAAAAAGAAAACTAGATTAGCAAAAAAGTCAGCCACTTTGTTCCCCTCCCTCAATATGTGTCGTACAGGTACTCTCCTTTGGCTCCTTAATTTATAAATCTTGCAGATCTTCATTCTGTTTTTCAAGGAGATTGAGTGAAGAAGTCTTCACATATTTTGATTTATTGGCACTGTGAGATTAATGGTGCCCTAGTGAAATCGATTCTCACTCAATCTTGCTTGAACATGGGGAGATTAGATTTTTTTCATCATTGTACATATTTAGGGAAGAGGAAAGGGATCATGACAATGGATCGAAAAAAGCAAAGCTTCCTTCCTTTGGTCAAGATAGCAAGGGACAAGATGATAGTCGACATTAGAATTAGGAAAGTAGGTTCATGGATGGATGGGTAGTAGATATGTTTGGGCTTTATCTATGCAAACTTTTTTATTTTCAATAAAATGAAGGCTTTAGCCTTTTTGATTTAAAAAAAAAGAGTAATACAAAATATAAACAAGAAAAGTGGAAGAATTGGTAATTCTATTTCCATTATTGGCAATCTTAATTGCCATAACACATGCTATTTATTACATTACTAATCAAAGTTTACGTGTTTTGCACGTGTGTATCACACTAATTGATAAATAAATTATTGTTATATTTTATATTATTAAATACAAATTTTTAATCATGTTACCTTCTAAGTAGGGATTATGAAATGTATACATATTGTATAAAATTAAGTCATCATTTTCACTAAAGAGAAATGAAGGTATTACCACATTCAAATATTTCATTAGAAGTCAATTATCCAGAAGAAATATCAAACTCAATTATAAAACTTGTTGTCATTTTTTTTGTTATTCATACTTTGCACGTGTATAGTGTCATGTCAAACATAAGTGAATTATACAATTGGACTTATATATTAGAAACGAACTAAAAGAATTATACAAATGAATTTGTATATTGGCAATTAATTTGCATAATTTGGCAAACTATGACTACGGAGGATAATTAAGATATTTATTAGTAGCTATTTCTGAAAATTCCTCCAAACATAACTTGAAATGGTCTAGGGTCATTTGTTTTTCATTAAGACTAGCATATTTGAATTTTAATGCATATATGTATATTAAGATGTTATCTCTAAACACTTAATGCTTAAGATTATTTATTTTTAACATTTGAATATTTATATTTTTCTATTTGTAAATACAATAAATATACGATTCAAATAAAAAGTAATTTAATATTAGAAAAACACATAAATTAAATAAAATAAAATTATAATTTTAATGAAAAATATTTGTATTAATTGTTAATGATGGTAGAGATGGTTTGTAATGATAGTGATGGTGGTGGTTGACTAGTGCTAATGGCTAGTAATGGTGGTGGTGACATTTGTCGTGCTAGAGGTGGTTGGTGATGTAGACACTAGCACAATACTGGTTGTTGACAGTGATGGTGTGGCAATTGAGCTGGTGAAGTTGATTGTTGTTATTAATTGACAGTGTTTATGCTGATGGCTAAAGAATGTGTGGTAATTAATGATGTGTCAATGATAGTTGAAAGGGATTCTAGTTGTGATGGTGGGAGTTGTTGGTAGTAGGGATTGATTGTAGTGGTGATAATAGTGAATAGTAGTTGTAGCGAAGGCAGCGATAGTGGTAGTGGATATAATGATGGAGGTTGACAGAAGTGGCGATTGTGATGGCAAAGGTGGTTGGTGGTGATTGTGATGGCAAAGGTGGTTGGTGGTGATGGCTGGTGATTAGCGAAGGTATGATGGTGATTGTTGTGATGGAAGATATGGTTAGTGGTGGTCCTAGTGATTGTGCGTAAAGTGGTAATGAAAATTATCCACACACACAAAAAAATAGTATGCACCGTCCGATTTTATTCGATGTTATGTATTATTGGTTCGGTTTATCGATTTTTGTTTAACCATCAATAAGATATTTATTTAGGTTTGGTTTAGCAATTTTTGTTTTATGAACACGCTAATTTAGGTTAATCGATTGTTGGTTCTTAAAGATTCGATTTTTAGTGTAACTAATAAGAAAATGTTCATATGATCATATATACAAGATCTTCATAGAAAGACTATCTTTTAAGGTATCTTTCTTTATGTAAAGATACTTAGGAAAAGGGTTGCTATTGGGATATTCTAGAGTAGAATTGGTATGGTGGATGAGTTTCTTTATTGTTGTTGCGATCAAATGGTTGATGAAACTTTTTATCACCTGTTTCTGACCTGCCCTGCAGTATAACAGGGTTGAAATTTCTTTTCAAAGGATGCAGGGATTTAATGCCCATGTAATGGGTTAAGGGAGCGCATATATAAATGGTGGAATGTAGAGGGTTTTAGCAAACTAAAGTTTGTATTAAATGTTGTTTCTTGTTTTGTTTATGGATTCTATGAAAAAGGAGAAATAAGATTGAGCATTGAGAGAGTTGTAGCATTCAAGGAATGATAGTGGAAATTAGTAGGAATCTTCATAGATTAACAAGATTTAAATATCAATGGCTAAAGAACATTCCACAAGAGTGGAGTGATTTAGTGAAGTTTTTGGGAGGGTATAAACCTATTATTATTCCTAAAATAATTTTCTGAAATTATCCTACAGAGGGGTGATTTAAATGTAATTCAAATGATTCCTCTAAAGGCAATCCTAGCCCTAGTGCGGAAAAGGGGATGCAGCATCATTTGAAATAGGAGTCAAATCAAGTTTGGAGGCTGAAATCTGGGCTTTGGAGGAAGGGCTAAAATTTTGTATTGATGAGAATTGATTGTCTATAGTGTTAGAAACAGATTCCTTAATGGCTGCCAATAATTGAGAGATACCATGGAGTGTCAGATGAAGATGTGCAAGATAAACGAATTAAGGAGTCAAAGGAGAGTAGAATTACAACACATCTTGAGAGAAGGAAATTAAGTGACAGATTATTTTGCTAACCTAGTTTAATGTTTTGTAGGAATAAATCACATTAAACTTCAATCAGTTTAGTAGATTCCAAGGTAAGATTGGGCATTAATTTCAATGGATATGCAACGAATACCCAATATCAGAATCATAAGGATGCAAAATTATTCACATAACACATGATGTACAAGATGGAGAGAAATTATATAAAATAGCAACAAAGACGAGTACCTGACAACACTAATTAAATCCTAAGTCATCAGCTCTGTTGGGGGCTCAACCTATTGACAAGCAATGTTAGGATAAGGTTTATGCTTGCAAAATCCAAGATACAATGGAAGATCAAGAACTTATCTGAGAAGAAAAAGAAGAACACATGATTGTAACGACAGAGTGCTCTTACATGTACATCAGAAAGCCTAGATGCTAAGAATCATAGATTCGATGGTCCTTGAGCAAAGATTGTTGTTTTGTTCCGAGGAAATTGAGTGAAGAAGTCTTCAAAAGTTTTGATTTCTTGGCATATTGAGATTTATGACGCCTTAGTGAAATTGATTCCTCCTTAATCTAGCTTGGACAAACAGTAAAGCTCAGAAGTTTTTCATCATTGTACATGCTTAAGGAGAAGAAAGAGACCATTTCAGTGGATTGACAAAGGGGGAGGTTTTGGAGTTGGTCAAAAAGAACGAGACATTCTAAGAATTAATAGAGTAGAGCTTACAACTAGAAAAATATATGTTTTTAGGGGTGGGACGGATAGTGGTCCACTTTTCATATTTGTTTGGGCCTTTTGACCATACAAATTCTGTTATTTTCAATAAATTGAATATGTGAAGCCTTTTTAATAAAAAAAATGCAATTTATTGAGGAAACAACATTAATCATTTGTCTTTTTCACAATCAAATCTAAAACTGAGAAGAGAAAAAGTAACAATACTAATTTGTATCGAGAAGAGAGAAAATTTGCAATAAAAAAGAGATAGACAAAATATAATACTTAAATTAGTGAATAGAATTGAAATGTTAAAGCCCTTGTTATATAATAGGGATTAAAATTGTACTTTTAATATAAGATTATTGGGTTATCAATTTTTTTATTAACGAAAATCATAAATTTTCAAAAATCGAATCGATAACCCAATAGAAAAACTTTATAAAACTGTTTCAAAATCATTCCCAATGCCTATAAAGTAGTGATGTTTTTTCAATTCGATTGATCAATTAAATCATTGAATTTTGTACACTCCTTCACAAAAATACCCCTTATGAAAGTAAGACTTTTTTCAAAATATTAATGATCTATTCAAATCAAATAAGAGTTTTGTCACGCCCCGGGAGGGTACACTACACGTAACCGACACTCATAGACTATTGCTAGTTCCCAAGCAAACCACTTGGCCTCATCACATCCATTCGTTCATACATTCTACTAATCAGTGGAAGAACAAAAAGATAGTGAATGGGCTCATCTCCTCAAATCTCAAAATAATACTACAATAAAGGCAAGTAGAAAGGAAACTAGTTCATAGGTTTATCAATCAACAATCTGACTCTAGTCTATGAAGCCTCTATTACTAGTAGGTGGTGCCAATGACAGACCATGACTACCTCAATCAAAATAAAGCTAATCAATATCTAACTCTAAAGCAAGATGAAATAACATAATGAAATCCTACAAAATAAGAGAGGCTCACGAATCCGCTGGACGTCCAAAGATCCTCAACGATTCGCCTGCTGATGATCTCGATCCTGTGTACCTACATCATGAAATGATGCAGTCCCAGAGAGGGACACAGTAAGTGGAATGTATTGGTATGTAAAATAGCTAAATAAAATCAAAATAGGTAGAATAATATGGCAATAACATCACCTCAACTCAAAAGACTCATCCTAGCCCATCTTAGTAAAACATGCAAGTTTAAAGTATGTCATACTCATTTAGAATACACATTTGGAAAGGAAAGGATAACTAGTTAGAAATCTCATACTCTACCAATGTTGCTTGGGAGTTTCTCTTAACTGACATCTGTCCAGTCGCGCCACCTTTATGTTAGGTGGGGCACAACGAATAGGCATCGTTGCCATGCCCATTCTAAACTTGCCACGGAAAAGGACGCAGTCTGTCTATCTCTCTCTCACTTGGATCCAATGAGAATCGTACAAATATTGGGACAAGAGTCGCCAGAATGTGCTGCACGACTATCCTACGTTGGCAAATGCGGTTCTGATGTGACACTCCTCACCCAACTCGGTGCTCAATAATGCTCCCAAGACTAAAACATGCATAATTATCTACCAAAAATCTTCTTTAAGACTCATATAATCTATCACAATCATCCATCAATGAAATTATTAGGAAAAGTATGTTTACATTGTCATCAACCATATACTCAAAATATCATTTAGACTAAATGCTCAATCCAGTCGAAACTTATTAACCTGACAAGTATTCGCTTAGAAAATCTCATGTTTTATAGAAAATCTCAGCAGGTGACCCAAAACTCTCTCTCAAGTACTATTCATGCTCAACAGTTATATTAATTAAACTTAGTAAAAATATTTTAAAAGAAATCATCGAAATTAATCTGCTCAGTATGACTATCAAATCCCAGTCTTTCAGAAGTACTGTACAAAAGAAATCATAGACCTCAAAGAAGGGTTAATGTGAATGAGAACATAAATATACATGCAAATAATTACTCAACTTCAAGAAGATTTTACACTGGAACTCATTAATAATGTAGAAACTTAATTCAAGAACTACATCAAGATAATACTTTTAAGAAATCATGGGTGTAGACTCAAGAACCTCCAACTCTCATCTAAGACCATCTATGGGACACATGGGAGAACAATCTCATGCTTTACATTTAGCCTTACATACGTGGAATCAAACTATCAACAATCAACCTTCAAGAATCCTCCTCAATTTCCTCAACTCTTTGCTCTTTTTCTCTCCTTCGTAGCCCTAGTCTTCTTTCAAGAATTTTAGAATAGCTTAAGAATGGGGTTTGAAACCCTTTTTGTACCCAAAATGACCTATTTTGATCATAATTTGAGTTTAGAAGTGGTTGGGAATTGTTTAGAATGTCCCATGCAAAAGAAGAGAATAATTTACTCTACGAAATGCCCAGGCCGCATTGCGAACTAGGCGCGCCTCAGTGTTATTTCGTAAGAAGTTTTCCTGTCGAAAATTTTGAAAAAAGAACAAGTGTGGTTCCACGTCCAGGCACGTCGCGCCCTGGGCGCGAACCCTCACTGTTTCGAGGCAAACTTGGGAGAATTATTTTTCGCATCAGTTGCTCTAAAATCAGGACGAGACCATTTTCCTACTCTATTTTCCGCGTTGATCGCAAATCTGCCCTCGAATTTCCCATCGGAGCTTTACAAGACGCATTATGGATACGATTACGTTTTAGGGGTGTTTTGATAATTTTATGGGGTGTTACATCATCTCCACCTTGGGATCATTCGTCCTTGAATAATGAGTAAAGATAGATATCGAGGCATGAATAGACTCAGAATTCACCTTGACACTCTCATCGGTCAATCAAACTTTCGACTCCTCATCACTATCAACAATCCTTATTCGGACTTAAGAATAGACTTTACCGCATTCCAAAAAAGACAATCAATTTAGTTAATAGACAAATCAGTTCAGACGAGAGTAGAGATATTCTCTTAGATATTTTCACCATCAAGCACGATTGAAACGTCGTAACTCAGTCAATTCGAATTGTTTGAACATCTCGACAAATAGTACTTCGAACTCAGGAAAGAACCCATCAACTCTATTGGAGAATGGGACCAGCGATGCATAAGACTTTATGTACAACTCTCAAGCTTTGCACCTCATCTCAATTGTGCTCCTTTCCATGACACTCTGCTCCATTGTTAGACCCCGTAAAGTAATTATTTCGAAGTAAATCATTTAATTGGAAAGACTATGGCGACTGTGGCATAACTTAAATGAAGTAAGTTCACGATGCTTAATTGCAGTTGGAGGGTACATTTAAGTTGAGATTCGGAAGTCCTTAA